>JBBPOB010000576.1:0-15109 GCA_038091275.1 Tylopilus subfusipes | reverse complement strand
ATGGTGGGAATGGTTCTCATGTCAACATTGACAGGCATAGCCTTAGTGGGCTATGCTGGGCAGTGCTCAGGGTCATCATTGCATAGCTCTGATGGGGCTGTGTATAACCTTGGATTTGAGATCTAAACCTTAGATTTAATCTGACTCTTTTTGGGCCAAGACAAATCTGGTCTTGTTAAGGGTCCATAGGAATGATATGCACTTATTCATCCAATGCTGTGCCTGAGTGGCAATTATGTCAGCACTCTAGGTAAGGCAAGGGTCATGTGCTTTAGTGGCTATACAGTCAGCTGACCTGAGAGCATGTAGTCTGTGCCTACTACATAAAATTTGCTAGTCTAATTAGTGATCATAATACTAGTAGTCATTTTGGAGTGGTTCTCAGAGATTTGTGAATATCTCAGGAACAGATGATGGTGATCAAATGAAACTTGGAGGGATGATAGCATATGGTATTGGCTATTTATAGCCAGAAGGGCTTGGTTATAGGATATGTACATGACTCAGCACGTTATGATTTTCGTGCAGGTCATCGTCGAAGTGAGAGGCAAATGAGGGGTTCTTTAGGAGTGATTGCTTGTCAGGAATGCAACATGCACTCAAGTACTTAAATTGCAGGGCTTAGTGAAAATTGCAAGCTAAAGCACTTGAATTTAAGTACAAACATATACTACATGACAGCCGGTTAACTACAAAGGCATAGTGATTGAGTCAATCACATACATGTCCAGAATAAAACCTTGCACTCGCTCTCGGCGACAACATTGCAATAGTTGTGCTTTTTTGTGTAGCCCTGCCAGCTCATGCATGCGTGATCACAACATCTTTGGAGCTTTCTCCATGTGCATCTAAAGGACCTGTGACATCTTGCACCACTATAGCACTTGCAACTTCATGGGGAACCAGGGTGGTCAAACTCGGGCTCTTACCCTCACCTAGGTCATCCAAGATATGGCAATCCTGATAGTGTGCCTGCAGCTGCTGGGACAACCTATACAACCATTTGTGTCAGTACTACTACACTCACAAATAAGTGGCTCTCCAATACACACTTGTACACTTGGACAGATGATAGCCTATGTAAGCAGAGGCACGAGGTGGCATAGGGTGTAGTCTGTGTGAGAGTGAAGTGAGGTAGTGCACCGTTTTCTCTTCACTGCCACCTCCTTTGCTTGGGCAGTCGGCCACACAGCTTATTTTTTGTTGTTAGCTACCTTTGTTTCTCCACTTGCCTTTACTTTCCCTGCATCACATCATGAGTAACCCTCATCTAGATGTACAGCCCGACTATGTGCTACCTGAATTTGCAGAAGCCAGATTCATCTTCATGGTTGAAGGGAAATCTGACGAAGAAGCAGCTGCTCTGTTGGGAGAAGTATGGCATTTCAGCCATGAGAAAGCCTGTGCCATCTGGGATCAAGAGCAAGTTGTGCAAGCTCAGTGCTTGTAAGACGAGTGCGAATGCACAGACAGAGAGGAGGAACAGTCCCAGGCCATGCATGAACAGGAGAGAGAGCTTGCCAAACAGGAAGAGTGGAAGAAGCACAAGAACAAGTTTCTTTCCATTCTGAACAACCCCCTTCCAGCTCACGCTCTCTTCATCCCCCTACAGCATGTGCTCAACAAGCTCTGCAAGGAAGAGTATGTCCCACTATACTATTTCACCAACAAAGGAATACATGAAGCAGAGGAAGAAGCACCCAACCTCGATGAAGACATTCTAACCCTTGTTTGTGCAGAAGGCGGGCCAGTTTTCCAATCTACAGCGGCCATTAAAATGAAAGATTGCAAGTCGCCTAATGAAGACCTTTCCTAGAAAGAATTCAGCAAAGCTAACTACTGGATGCCAAAAGCCATGAGACAGCAGGACTGGCTGAAGGAGCACATCAACATGGTGCATGACTTCTGGCTAGCGCTCGAAGGCCACGACCTCTGCCATGGCAAATATGAATACGGAAAGTGCATGCTACTTGTCTACCAAGCCCACATCCGCAAGCAATGGCACCAAGCCATTGGCACCCCAGATGCTTTCACCCTTGTACCTCTAAGCAAATATCATTTACTCACCTTTTAAAAGAAGCTAAGGGATATAGCCTTAAACTTGCAAATTGAGACCTTGAAAAAGGTGGGTATTCAATGTTTCAAGTGGTCACCCTGCCTCACCACACAACACCCTCCCCTCTCTTGTTTCCCCCACTTCCTTCGTTTGTGTGAATCTCACTTGAAATTCCATCCCAAACCTGCACGCAGGATCTACTCCCATGCAGCCACTTTTGGGACATGGAATGACTGTTCACTACCTGGCATGTTGTCATCTTGCCTTGGCACCCCTCCATACACCACTACAGATCAATGCCCAGATCTCAGCTTCTTTCCCCACCTCAAGTGCCACTTACAGGCCTGCACATGCGTGCTCCACCGGTCTGTTCAAGTGGCCTCTCTCTTCTTCCTTAGTCTCAGGTGTAGACCCTGCCCTTGCTAAAAAGGAACACTCCTTTTGCCTTGACCAACCCCACTCCAGTCCTGGGCCCAAACCCAAGGGTTCAGACACCACTACCTACCCGGTCTGTGCCATCTGCCTTAGCTATGAGAAACATGACATCCTGGTTATTGCCTGTTGTGCCAAGAGGACATGGGACGACCTTTTTGACATGCTCTGTGAGTGCCTCAACAAAGCCCTTCACATCCAGGAAACTGGAGACATTGTCTGCAGTTTCTGGCAAAAAGAATCCAGATGCACCCAGAAGCATGACCACAAGCATGTTTGCTTCAGGTGTCTTACATTCTTGCATGGAGCTACTGATGCCCTCATGCGCAGAAGGCTTCATCCGCTGACACCATATGAAGTAGATGCTTGGGCTGCACTCAACCATGCCCACCACTCAGACCCTGAGTGCATAGGCACTGTGCTGGCAGGCCTCCAGAATGGTTTCATTATAGGGTTCCCCCAAATCACATGTGTACAATCTCCACCTAATAGCATCTCTATTTCCATGTATCAAAGCGAGTTTAATGAAATCGTATATAAGGAAATCACAAAGGGTAGATACATTGGTCCCTACCCACTTTCGATCATAGAAGAAGTTCTGGGCCCATACCAAACTTCCCCCCTATCCATAATTCCAAAGCCCAGAAAACTGGGCAAATTCAGACTCATACAGAATTTTTCTTTCCCCCACAATGCATCACCCTCCTTTTCTAATCCCTCCATCAATAGCAGTATCTTGATCAAGCATTTTTCTTGCACATGGGGAAAATTCTCATCAGTCTGTCTTCTAATTTCCAGACTACCCACAGGCTCAGAAGCAGCCACCCAAGATGTGGCAGAAACCTATCGCATGATTCCCCTCCACCCTTCACAATGGCCAGCAGCTGTAGTCAAAATCTCTGACTCCCTCAGATGCATTAACACTTGTGCTGCCTTTGGAGCCTTCCTGTCATGTAGCGCTTATGGAATCATAGCGGATGCAGGCACAAACATCCTGCGCTACAATGGGATTGGGCCACTGGATAAATGGGTGGATGACCACATTTTTCTATGAATTCCTCACATTCATCTTAACCAGTACAACTTAGCATGATGATCCTGGTACAAACAAATTACCATGACAGGCAGGAAACAGTCTTGCAGCAGAATCTGGTTCAAGGGTTCAAATCTCCCTAATGGTTCCACTGAGGAATTCAGTGAAGACTGCGCCTGGCCAATTTGTGACTTGTCACATGTGTCAACAAGGCCTGAGAATGATAAACCCTTTATATACAACATTGGAGACATTGATCGCATATCACACGAGCTGGGCATCCCTTGGGAAGCCACCAAGGACCAACCATTCAGTTCTACTACAGTCTACATAGGTTTTCTTTGGGATTTAAAAATTCGGGTGGTCACCCTACCTACCTCCAAAATTGACAAATACTGCAGCATGATCCAGCAGTGGATGGAGCACAACCGACACTCACTCAAACATGTGCAAGAGCTGTATGGCAAGCTTTTGCATGTGTCAGCAATTCTGCGACAAGGGTGCACTTACCTCACTGATCTGGAAGCTATGCTGGGAACCTTTGCCAACCATTCAGACAAGTGGGTGTGAAACGACCTCATCTGGTGGCTATGACACCTAAAAACTGCAGACATCACACGTCCCATCATCCCTCCACCATCCTTCCTCAAACTTCAAGCTTTTTCAGATGCCAGCTCTGGCCTTGGAGTCAGAATTGTGGTTGATTCCAGATGGTGGGCCTGGCACCTCATTCCAGGATGGAACACCCTGCATGGACAGTGGGACATCAGATGGGCTGAAGCAATCAGTTTCAAGCTCCTGGTGCAAACCATCGACTCTATGCTCACCTCTCCTCAACATATCATCACCTACTGTGACAACCAAGGTGTTATCAATGGCTGGTACATTGGACAACACAGAAACACAGCCATTAATGATGTTTTCAAGTGCATTCATGACATCGTTGAGCACTCTCACCTCATCCTCAGCATCCTTATTCATTGGGTCCCCAGTGCCAACAACTCAGTGGATCTCCCCTCTCGCAGCATCTATGGCTCTGCAACCCAGCTCCTTTCTCCCGTCCCAATTCCAAACCAGCTACAAGAATACATCATTGACGCCAAGCAGCCCCTCACTGCCAGAGAGCTCTGACTATTCTGAGAAGGTGCCTACTTGACCTCTGCCTCTCAAACCATTGACCACATACAAGCATGTCAGGAAGCTGAAGACCATCTACACGCTCAAGCAGAAGTAGAAGAAGATCTCATTTTTCAAGCCCTCTGAGATGGGCAATACTAATCTCCCCTGCTGTTTTGATGTTCCCCTTCCTCCCATTACCACAACTACTTCCTCGTCCAAAATCCACCCTTACCCAGCCAACCTCATACCTCATCCCTTACCCAGCTGATCCCACTGCCCGGCCAAAGACTGCCTTCACTTATGGACTCCATTTTCAAATCCCATGCATTCCCAGTGCCCTAATGACCCTGCATCCCACCCCATTCCCAAGGCGGTGCTCAATCACATCCTAGAGGTCATTGGAGCCTCTTGGGCAGACAGCACCAAAGAACTCTACTGGACAGGTCTGCTGGTCTTCCACATCTACTGTGACCTTAACAACGTCCCTGAACCAGAGTGATGCCCTGTGTCGTGCATGCACCTTATCACATTCCTTGCTAGCCTTGCAGGGGCATACTCCAGGACCTCCATCTCCAACTATGCTGTGGCCATTTGTGCCTGGCACCTGCTACACGGCTTCACCTGGAGCATCAACCCAGAGGAACTCAAGCTCATGTTGCAAGGTGCAGCCAAGCTTGTGCTGCGATCCTCCAAGAGACCAAAATGGCCTCCCTTAACCCTCGCTGACCTAAAAATCCTTTGTGAGAACCTCAGTCCTAACAACCCTTGTGATGCAGCCATACTCGCCTGCATCACCTCCGTCTTCTACTGTGTTGCCAGGCTAGGTGAATTCACTGTTCCTGCCATCTGTTGGGGAACGTCCGTTAGACGTACATACAAGTCACACACAGTAGTAATATTACCTCTACTTACATGCATAATACACGTCGCCACACCTACATAGTTCAAACTTTTTCACACGGCCACCTCAGTCTCGTTTGACCATGATGACTGAGGTGAGCCACTTTTATACGCTACACTACATCGTGCAGTCAACTAACTCTTCGTCAGTCTTTCTCTTACTTTAGGTAGCTAGCAATGCAGTCTCGTTTGACCATGATGACTGAGTCTTTCTCTTACTTTAGCTATGCTCCATAACAGGTTATGAGCCTTCCTGCCACTTCCTTGACCATCTCGTCATCCGGTATCTATGCCATCCTGAAACTCACTGACTCTAATTGGGTCAAGTTCAAGGCGAAAACCACAGCATCAATCATTGCTTGTGGCCTCAGTTGCCACCTTAATGGCACAGTGAAAGCTCCCACACCTCTTCCCACAGCAAAGGATGACCCTTCTAAAATCTCTAAACTCAACGGGAAGATGCCCACTACTAAGGCAGATATAGAAGCGAACTTAGTCCTTATTGAGGCTTACGCCCAAAGAGAGGCCCTTGCCACTCAGCAAATTTTCGCCACCATCCCCTCGAGTGTTATGATTCAAATCCAGTCGAAAAGCAGTTTTTCGAAGATGTGGAAAGTGCTTTGTGACATTCACGAAGCAAAGAGCAACCTGGTACAAGTAGATGTACGAGCTCATCTGCAGAATATGAAGTGCGGCGAAAAGAGGATGTTAAGAAACACCTATCGTCGATGATGGTACTATGTGAACAACTTGCTGGCATGGGTGCACCTGTCGACGACCATGACTTCACTGCCATGATCCTCACCTCACTTCCCGAATCCTTCCGAAACATTCTCCATGCTACCACCACAGTCGTGTGCATCAGCAACACTCCAATCACTCCCGAATCCCTCATCACCATTGTGATCCAAGAAGCAGATCATCACAAATAGATCACGGAACCACAGGAGCCACTGACTCAGCGCTGATGTCAAGCATGTTGAGTAGACAACAGAAGAAGAAATCGGACAAGAAGTGTTCGAATTGCGGTCGCCAGGGACATGTCCTAGATAACTGCTGGCATAAAGGTGGAGGAAAAGAAGGTCAAGGCCCTTATCAGAAAAAGATGCAATCAGCCAACAACGTCACCAATAGCAGTATAAATGACGCTGACTATGCTTTCCTCACGTCTAACCTCATCACTGAAGCCAACACACTCAACATCCCACTCAAAAAGCATGGAGCCATTGTTGATTCAGAAGCCTCAACTCACTTCTGTCCTGATCATTCGAAGTTCAAGATGTTTACCCCCATGCCTCCCAAACCCATCAATGTAGCTGATGGACACACAATCACAGCAATTGGGTGTGGGGATGTCACCATAGAACTCCCGCTCAGCCCGAAATGATCATCCATCACACTACACAATACCCTATATGTACCTGACTTAGCATTCACCCTCATATCCACCTCCTGTGCTGTTCAAGCAGGATTATCGATCACGATGACAAAAGAATGGTGTGAAATATGGTCCCCAGAGCCAAAGAAGCTTATCGCAAAAATTCCAGAAGTAGACAGGTTATATCAGATAGTCAATAGAGAGCATGCTACAGCGGCTACTCTGAACAAACCGAACACGAAGATCTCGCTCACCCGCCTACATGAATGCATGGGGCATATATCATTCAAAGCTACTCAGGCGCTACTAGCTAAGAGTATGATTGAAGGGATTGAGATCATGTCCCAACCTGAAAATGACTTCTGTGAAACATGTGTCAAAGCCAAAATCACCCGCCATCCATTCCCCAAAGAAACCACCACTCATGCTACAAAATATGGAGAAAGGATCCATACAGATGTGTGGGGTCCCACCAAGGTTGAATCACTCGGATGGAAAATGTACTATGTGTCATTCACCAATGACTACTCCCACAAGACCACCATCACCTTCATCCGTAAGAAGAGCGCAGTTTTTCAGACCCTCGTTGACCACGTTATGTACCTGAAAACTCAGCATGATGACATCCAAATCAAAGCCATCAGATCAGGGCGGGGAATACCTTGGCGATGAAGCCAAGAACTACTTCACCAACCATGGCATTCATCATGAACTCATGACACATGACTCTCCTCAGCAGAATGGAGTGGCAGAACAGACAAATAGGACCCTCATAGAGCATGCACGTGCCATGCTAATTGGTGCAGACCTTCCCAGATGTCTATGGGCTGAGGCAGTCAACCATGCAGCCTATCTCAAAAACAGGTCTCCCACGAGCGCATTGGTCAACAAACCCCCTATGAGGTTGTTCACGGTTGCAAACCAAACCTATCCGACATCCACTGCTTTGGATGCACAGCATACGCAAAAATTGAGGATGCCAGAAAACTCGATGAGCGAGCCAAAGCTGGGAAATTTGTGGGCTATGATGCTGAAAGCAAGGCCTACTGTATCTATTGGCCTGACACTCAGCATGTATCAATTGAACACAACATCACCTTTGCCCCCAACAACATTTCACATAACACAACGGGTGATGTACAGTTCAAGGGGGAGTGTGATGACATCGTCCAGCACATCACATCGTCTCATAAGCCTCCTGAACTGGTTACAGCTCAGATCCCCACACCAGCCATATCAGCACCTCCTCACTTCCCCAATGCCACTGTTCCAGTTACTGCCACGCATCAACCCGAAGTGCCTTCTGCTGAGCCAGAATCAGCTGCTGAGCCAACTCGCAAAACTTGTGGTGTAACCTACCCACCTGGCTACTATGCCTGTTCTACCTTTGACTGTCAGGAACGCATCAATGCGCTATGGGAACTTGAGAAAGAAATCTCAGATGACCATGTCCCTGACCACGCTACAATGCTTGAACAGCACACAAGCTCATCGATCTCAAACGACTCATCTACAGTTGGAGATGCGATGCATGGCAGCGATGCTGACAAATGGCGAAAGGCGATGAATGAGGAGATTGAGGTGATCGAGAGGTTAGAAACTTGGGATGTCGTTGACCCACCTACTGGCGCTAATATCATTGGCTCCCATTTCATCCTCAAAATCAAATGGGACGAAAATGGCCAGATTGCTCGTTACAAGGCACGATTAGTCGCTGACGGGTATTGACAACAAGAAGGCATTGACTATAATGAAACCTATGCTGCAGTTGCCAAACTCCTGTCGGTTCGAGCCGTCCTTGCCAACGCTGCCAGCCAAGGTTGGGAAATCCACCAAATTAATGTGAAGAATGTGTACCTCAACGCATCGCTTACCGAAGATGTCTATATGCACACACCCCCAGGATACCTCAAGCCCAACCAAAAGGGCAAGGTTTGCAAGCTCAAACGGCCACTCTATGGTCTGAAGCAAGCTGGCTTTGAATGGTATGAGACCTTATGTGGTTTCTTCCTTGAGATCGGGTTCACGCGCATGTCAACAGATCATGCCGTCTTTTATTACAAGCTGAGCGCAAAATCAGAGGTCACGTCGGTAGTATCAGTCTTGATGGACGACATGGCAGTCACTGGCAACTCAATAAAGACAATTAATTGGGTCAAGGAAAAATTCAAGGCGAGATTCAACATTAGCAACCTCAGCGAGATAAAATGGTTACTGGGATTCAGGATTACATACAACAAGTCCAGTCACACCTTATCCATATCCCAAGATGCCTACATCAACAACCTTGTCAAACACTTTGGTCTCACCGACGCCAATCCCATCTCTACACCACTCGAACCTGGCACCACTCTATCTGATGACCAATCACCAACAACACCATCCCAAAGTGCTGACATGAAAAATGTCCCGTATTGCAAGCTGGTAGGATCGTTTGCTTGGGCAGCACTCGGAACACGTCCCAACATTGCATTCTCCTCATTGACACTCTCCCAGTTTCTCCAGAACCCTGGTCGTGCCCACTGGCAAGCTGGAAAACATGTCATCCAATACCTTAAGGGTACGCGAGACTATGGTCTCAACATCACCAACCCAGACGAGGGAGTCATCACGTATGTCAACGCTGATTGGGGTTCACAGCCACACCATCACTCCATATCTGGCCACATCGTATCATTGGCTGGCATGCCTATAGCCTGGGGTTCTCGCAAGCAAACAATTGTCGCACTGTCTACAGTCAAAGCTGAATACGTTGCCATGATGAATGCACTCAAGGACATCTTATGGCTCCAAAATCTTCTATCGGAAATCCGCCTACCTGTCGTTGGTCCCACTCCACTGCTGTGCGACAACCAAGATGCCATTGAGCTCATGCGTAACAACCATTTTCATCCACAAACCAAATACATTGACATATGGTTCCACTTCATCCACGACACCATGGCTAAGGACGAAATCACGCTCAACTATTGTCGCACGGACCTCAATATCGCTGATATCCTCACCAAGCCATTGTCTTGCACAAAGGTACTCAAATTCAGCCAGATGCTCGGTCTACTATGTTAGACTCAAGTGGGGGTGTTGGGGAATATCCGTTAGACGTACATACAAGTCACACACAGTAGTAATATTACCTCTACTTACATGCATAATACACATCACCACGCCTACATAGTTCAAACTTTTTCACACGGCCACCTCAGTCTCATTTGACCACGACGACTGAGTCTTTCTCTTACTTTAGCTATGCTCCATAACACCATCACCAAGTTCACACCTGGCAGACACCTAGCTAGATGCAACCTGCTTTTTACTCAGGACCCAGAAGGATGGCTGGTCATCAAGTTCTTCATCCCTTTCACCAAATGCAGCAAGGAAGAAGGTGAGAACTAACAAAACTAATTGCTAGCACCAGCACAGCCAGTGGGAATACTCACTGGGTGTTCGACCAAGAGGAAGATAGAGTAGTGGAGAGTTGGTAGTGGATCTGACTTATAGGAGATCAAGAGCCACTTAGATTATACTGGGGGAAACCACCAGTTTATATACTACAGGAATGGCACACGGACCATGTACCTAATATAGGTTTTACCTATGTATAGTAACAGCAGTGGAACATGATGGAACATCATAGAAGGATTTATAATCCTATGACATCATGCCAAGACAATTGGCTTACTGATGTATGTGATCCTATCAGCTTATGAGTAATTGCAATCATGTCATCATCATGTGATGTTCCAGACCCTTTAGTTGATGACTAAAGTGAAACGGTCTAGATTGATCAATGTGATTTCAACAAGAACACACAATGTGCGCCACACCCAGAATGCATCTCAGATCCAGAAGCAGCTCTCAGAAACCACCTCTGTGTCAACCTGGGGCCCTCACATGTCCACCTCTTCGCCTGGAAACACCCCAAGAATGGCCTTCGTCCCCTCTCCAAAAACCAGGTTGTCTCATGTATCTCTGCCATCACCAAACAACACAATCTCCCAGGTGTCAAAGGCCACAGTTTGCACATTGGAGGCACCCTTCACTACCTCCTAAAGGGTGTACCTTTCAACATGGTCAAGGTCATTGGCCGCTGGGTGGGGGACACTTTCACAGGCTACCTGCAAGAACATGCACTAATTCTCGCGCCCTTCCTGCAATCTGACCCGGAAATTTTCGAGGCATTCAAGCACATCGCCATGCCTCCTGTACGCTGAGTGAGTAACTTGCCCGCTCCTAGTGGATGGGCACCCAGGCTTTGCCGGCGCGTTGTGGGGCTCCTACCATCTCAGGAACACAGCTCATCCAGCCATCCACAGATCGGGCCAGCCTCCGGCCGAAAAACCCTGCGGGTTTTCGCCCAACCGCACAAACACATCTCGAGCTCAGCAGTCTTTGTCGAATCTTCTCTATTGTACCTAGTTACCCGTAACGAATTCATTCTCCCCGTATGAGCGTGCGGATTCACGCAGACAGATAAACCGGCACGGCGATAACCAAGGTGAGCACCGCCAATGCTGAGACGCCAATGAGTGGGAGGATGCTCGCCACCGCCACCGTTCGGTTGCGAAGCATTGTCACGGGACGGTCCCAGTGTTTAATGTGAGGTAGCACAGTGTCCTCAATTGACATGAGACCTTCAGACAATTCTCCGTCGACAGCCTTCACCATCTTGTCCAGCATATTGATCACGTCGGCTGAATGAATAAGAAACATGTATTCACACTCCAGACGAAAGATACGACTTACTTCGGTTTGGAGTCCAGATGCGCTAAGACGAGTCTGCCTCGCCGACGAGCACTCCGGATAGAAATAGATGTTTCAAGCTGCCGTATTCTACCGTCTCACGCATACGCTTCCGCAGTGTCTCTGCAGTAATATGTCAATTGCGACGTCTGCCTAAGATGAGAGGCAAATACTTGCCGTTCTGCGCCAAAATACGCAGGGGACATGCGGGACCCATCATCCACGAAGACGACTGAGCGTCTGTGATGACCGCCGGTTGCGTTTGACCTTCGCTAGGGCGAGTTGATTGAGCTGGAGGTGGAGCCGGTTGCGCAGTCGTCCCAATCGGCAGATAACCCTTCGGGAGAAGCATCCCTACGATCTTGGGTAGGTGATCCTGGATCGCTTCTATGCCGCGTTCTAAAGTCACAGAATCTCAGGAAAAATTCTCAAGATGACGGTGCATGCCTACTCGTCCGAGCCAATGCAGAGAGGATCGTCACCCCTGCCTTCTGACCTTTCCATACTGGGTTCTGTAAAAGCTCCATGCTCTGGTCGACAAGCCGGTGTGTCCAAGGATCACGGTTGTCTAGGGGGTGCCTCAGCTACGATGAACCGATATCGTCGTTCTCACCACATACCAAAGAATCGGAAGATCTCCAAGCAGATTAGGCTCGTCCGAATCTCCTTCGGCTGGCCCATCCCTAGTTTCATGTTCAGGACCTTGGTGATGTTGTATTTCGTAATCTTCTCCCACAGGTCATCTAACTCATGTGAATCAGTATGCGAAGCCCGGTAGTCAACAATGGCAGCGGTGGCACATTACCGTTTTGCATAAACTCCCAAAAATTTGGAACTCTTCGACTTGGCCGACAGCATCGTCGAAATAGTCCAGTCGTAGCATATTAACGATGTATCTCGGGAGGTTACTGTTGTTGATCAAGGCCTTCATGTCGTCTTCTGCTATACTTCTGAGCTAACCCGGTTCCACCGCACGTGGTTTCACTCACCGTATTTCAAACAGGTAGCTAATGCGTACGCAGCAACTAGTGCGCTCTCCTTACGTAGCATCTGACTGACGAAGACGTCCAACAGGTTGATCTCACAGATGCATGTGCGGATCGCCACAGCTGATGGGTGAGTTCTTGTCTGTAGTCCATCGAAACTAGGCTCACTCTCGCATAGCTTCAGAACGGTCATCGTAGCGGCAGTACGCTCCCGGGCATTTCCCAGCTGAATGGCCAGTTTGAGTTCTCTGATTAGCCTGCGCTGTCGGTCATTGAGCTCGGCGGAATCTGATGCAAAAGATGTTATATTCGGAGTCTCGCTCGGTAAACTTTGATGAACGCCACTCACCCAAGCCAAAAAGGTCGCGAAATATACCTCGTCTAGCATCCGTACCGCGGTCTTGCCCATCTGCTAAATCATGGTTGTCGGGGTGGACCAAGGTACAGGCAAGATTGGCTGGAACGCGTGGGTTGCGAATGTTCAGCTTCTCTGGAACGTCGGCTAGGATTAGAAAACGAAATTTACAAATGTGCCACCTACCTTTGTCACTCGGGTCGTATAGGACAGGCGATATTTCGACAGCAAGGAGACCAACTAGTCGTTCGTTTTTGCTCGCCAACTCTATGATCCTAGGTTTTACTTTGGGGGATACAGCTTGCTTTCACGCTGCGTTACCGTTGATTCACTATGGTTCGTCAACAAGGTTGGGAATAGAATACTTACCTTCCCGAATTCGTACCAGGGTCAACACCATCCGCAACACAGCAATTAGAAGGTGAGACTCTGAAAATGATTTATCACCATGTCGTCGCGACTAGGGATGGTCCTTACTGTTAACTTGCAATATCCGAGAAAGTCTAGACATGTCGGAATACGGATGGTTGGCTTGGAGCTTGTCGACGTTATATTCCCGAGTCTCCTCTGAACAAATAAGTGAGTTTCTAGATGCACAACGATCACCAACGCACCGCACTCCAACAGACAGTTAATACCATCCATTGCATGTACAAAATTTGCTTCCGGTTTCCTGAGGATGTTATTGAGTAACCCCAGAAGAGTTTCCAAAACTTCTTCTGTGAGGATGCGGTTTCGTAATTCCGGGTGTTTCGTCAGGAGTCTAAGAAGAGCAACCACTCTGGGTCCATCTTGATGCTTGTGCTCGGCGAGAATATCGTGAAAACAGTTCTTTGCATTATCGAATACAAGTTGCGAAAGATCACTGAGAGACGGCGCGCAACTTTTCTGGAGCGCCTCGGAATCACAAGCTGCAAGAAAACATTATACACGACAGGACGCACGTGGTGGAGATAAGTGACTTACAAGCTTCGTAATAGGCGATGATCGTGACAAGCTTTACGAGCTGTGCACATTCAGGGCTGAGGATGAGTTCCTAAGCTGGCTTTGCCATTCGGGCACGTTCCTGACGCATTGTTTGCCTTCCTCTGAAGAAATTGGAAATGTAATTATCAAGCGGATCGAAAAGGTGGGGGGGACGTACTGAATCGCAACATGAACAACAACCTGTCGAGGTATATTGGCGCGACCCCTTGAGGGTTACCGAGGTAAGTCACTAGCTCTTGTGCAGCGGCGTTGTCGAAGAGTCCCGTCTCCCATAATTGGTCTAGCTTCATATCTTTGAGTCCAGAGTGAATGACAGGTATGTCGAAACATTGCTTGCGGCTTGTATGAGTTTGCATACAAAACAGAAGCATGGACCTTTTGACCAGGTATGATACGACGGGGCCGTAGCTGATACAAACTACCGAGCGTAAGGTCAGTATCACGAGCCGCCTATACACCACGAATCTCACCGTCGACCATCTTCACCAGCACCACTAAAGGATACTTGCTGCTTGACGGGCATATATTCAGCGGTTCGCTATTTAGGGGACATCGAATGATGATGCCAAAATCAAGATCGTCTGGAACCCAGACTATATCAGTCGGCTTCAACACGAGGCCACTCTCAGCCGCTTCTCGACGCATCCATAACAGCGAGACGTTCCCGGCCTGGTGAGACTTTCCAGGTCTGTTCTTGCCACCTCTGTGAAATGCTATCAGCACCTTGAGAGTCTGTTTCGAAGAAGCACTCACATGTCGGAATGACTGCCGGCAAACCAGACTTCCTTGATCTTAGGATTCTTACTGTCCTGGGAAAGACACGTTCCATTGTCGCTAGTAGTGGAGGCCTGCCGATGTTCAACGTTGCGGGAGGGAACGATGTACTTGGATTCCACGTCGTCCGTTTGAGCGTTCATTTCATTGAAGTATTCTGGCATGAACTTGACCCGAAGCTCGTTGAGAGCAAGTGCGTGTCGGAAGTGGCAAGCATGGGAAGCGGACGCAGACGTCCAGAGGAAAACGTCCCCTCTGACAAGTCCCACGGAAGAGATGGTATCCCTGACCGAGATCAGTTTTGTGCATCATCGAACCAAGGCAGGAAAGTGTTCAACCTACCATACTC
>JBBPOB010000575.1:0-15123 GCA_038091275.1 Tylopilus subfusipes | reverse complement strand
CGTGCCAGAATATACCAGGCATCCATTAAATACTGCCGTGCTACGTCACTCAATTCGTGTCCAAGAGCGCTTCATACTAGGTAGCCTCTACCTCTTATACACGATATTTCGACTGTCATATGGCGTACCAGGTTAGCTACTGGATACTAGGTCATGTTGTCCGATGCAAACCCAACTCATTGCAACCGCATTGATCCATCTTATCAACCCTTTTGTTATAGCCGAACCTTGTCCGTAATTCGTAAACACAGCAATCCGGAAGCGGACCCACACCCGACTTGTCTTCGTCCACGCTGGAGCCTCGTGTCGTTCGGGTGGACCGGTCACCGGTGACTACTCTCGCCGAACCTGCACAATAGCGTGGGGTCGACACCAACGTAAGAATATTTTACACATGACATGGTTTGACGGCTGCGGGTTCCCGCTCCACAAGCCAGAGAATAGAGAGGTGTTCCTACTCCTTGGACCGGAGCGTGCGACGACAAGGTCCCCGATGAGCCTGCCAGTATCAATTCGGCTTACCTTTGGCGCGGGACGGACAAGGACTCACCTGACAGAAAAATTATCATGGCTGTATAGCGTACGACTTGGCTCACTACCTAAAATATTCATCAACTAGTTAATATCGACGCACCTGGAGTAATTTGGAGAACAAGGCATTTTAAAAGGTACGTGTACCAGAGAACCCACGACATCGGACTCGGAATTAGAAAGGATGCGACCGCTGTCATACTTCTTCGGGTACGTTCGCCTGCATACTTACACTGTTCCTTGCGGACGTACTGTACCTTACCTATGCCTGTTTTGCCAATTTACACCCAATGATTTTTCCAAGGACCCGAGAGAGAATAGAGCATCTTCGTCAAGCTGCAATCAACGTGGAAAACATTGGTCAGTAAGGTGGATGACACAGTACTTGCGCCCGAGCCCTGGGATCTTAGGAGTCCTTGTTTGGCAAGGTCTTGCAGCAAACAACTTGTGCCAAAGTTGACGTGGTCCATATCAGTACAATGATGCTTGGCCGGATTTTTCTCATCCTAGCAACCATTTTCTTGCTTCACGGTGCGTGCTGAGGCGCATCATACGTTCCAATGAACATTGACACGGTCTCACGACGCATATAGCCGCATATTCTGCATATGAACGTAAGTTAAACCTACTACTACCAGCTGTCGGTTTTTCTGAGCTACTCAAATAGATCTATCACGGCTCAAGGCGCTCGGAAGGCCTGAAGAAAGCCTACCATTGAACGTGTGTTCTGCTCCCATGCTCAATGGTCCATTCCTAAATCTCATTGGTGGAAAGACTGTGTACGAGAGCGTCATCGCACTCATACTCGGAACACTCGGTACTTCTCTCAATGCTCCCCCTCTCAAGGACATAACCTGGGCCAGCGAAATGAAAAAGAGGTGGGTTCCACCCTGAGCATCGCTTCCTGAGCTACAAGTCATCATCACTCCCCACCAGAACTATCGATGAGATGGACTCCCGCTTAGGTTTCGCAAACTATCACTCCCGAGGGAAGTCATTCCTCGTGCCATCACCCTCGGGACGGTCATGATGCATGATGTACCCGTACATCGTGATATCAGCATGCTCAATATATACTCCCGATGACACGCGTGGATATGTGCTGTTCAATCGTCGTCGTCGTCGCCAGATTTCTTCTTTTTCTTTTTCTTCTCTTTATGTGCTTTCCGCTTCTCAGCTTTCTCAACAGCCTCGTCCATGGCCAGGAAATCACGTATGGAAGGAAGAGCTGATGATTCGAGAGGTTCGAGTCGAATTTCTCGTGATTCTTCCTCTGTCTCGGGAATGGGTGGAGACTTTTCTGGCGGAATGGAGGCTTGTCTGAGCTCGGGCTCAGATTCCCCGAACCAGCCTTTGGTACCAACGGCAGGAAGAGTGATGACAGCTTCTTGGGTTGTAGATACCGTTGGTTCGTTTGTGTCACGATGCTCTTCCTCGGACTCCTCGTCATCCCGAAAACCCTCGTAATCTCCAGCGCCGGCGAAGATGTCGAAGTCTTCATCTGGCGGTGAGGGTTCCGTTTCTGGTGGTTTTGGGGGCGTCTTTGGGGACGAAGGTATGCGGCATTCCTGATCATGAGACACCACGGGAGTTTCTTCAGCCGGTTTGTTATTTGTTCCAGACTGCACAGGAGTACTCTCCACTTTCTGCTTCTTCTTCACGCCCTCCTTTCCCTCCTTGACCTTTCTCTTCTTGGACTTTCCCTCTGTCTGTCCGATGGGCTTGAATCCAATGGGTCTGAACTTTCCAGTCTTTTTGGCTGCATCGAGAGCTGATCCGTCATCTACTGACATTTCGACAGATGGTTGGTCCGCTGACTTGTCTCGCTTTGCCTTGAGCTCGCGGATGATGTCTTCCCTAGTGCGCTTCCGTGGTTCTGTAGGTTCAGATTTAGAAGTAGCTTCTGTAAAAGCTTGTTCGAGGATTTTGTCGTCTTCTGTAGAGGCAGCAGCGCGAGCACGGTTTTGCTCAAGGAGTGATATATCGATGCCTTTTACGAGGATGGTATGTTGGCTATCTCCACCAAGATACTTGCGCTTCTGCTCGATCTGAGTGCGCTTCAATAAAAAAAGGCTGTAGAGAGTGAGAAAACGGCGTGAAACGCACGACATCCTTGTCCTCGTGCGCGACCTGTTTTTCGAAATCCTCCAACACTGCCTCAATCTAAGATGGGGCGTGAGGTAGTACGCTCAAGAGCCGAACAAGAGGAGACGTACGTCAGCATAGTCGTTTCCGGTTCCTTCTCTTCTCTCCGCGGCGCGGTCACGATACTTGCTTTCAGTCTTCTTTACCTTGCGAGGTTTGAACGCCGGCCCGGATGACGCGGAGGTTGTGCTAGGAGGGTGTGTGAGAAAATTCAAGAAGGGGGGATGGTTGTGACGAACGCTTTCTGTAGTTTGCTATCTGCGGTGGCAGGAATTGCTTGTTTGGCGGTAGGTTGTGACTGCCGCGAGCTTACCAGTAGCTGTCGGAATGAATCCTGATCCGAGGGCTCGTGAATGCGGCGCATCCCGAGATTGACTGCAAATCCTACCTGATCCATGGTATCTGAGGTATAGTTTTGGAACCGTTCAGTAGGCGTTGTTTGTTGTTGTTAGATTCAGAAGCTTTTACCTTTTCCGAGTTTGTTAGTCAGCTCTCCTCGATCAGGAATCCACGAGGTGCAAGTACTAATCGTGACGTCGGCTGCCAAGTTTTGAGCGTTTCAACCGGAAGCGGTTTGGCCTCGTTGGAGCTCAAAGGACGTCTAGACTCTGCTTATTTTTTAGTGCGCAGGGCCCCGCCTTTGTTCTTGGGTCCAGACGAGCGTTCCATACGACCGACATTTCATTTTCCTTTTCATATCTGTCATCTGGCCCGATTGCGTGCCCGCGTGGACCTTTGCCACCCTTATGCTCACGCTCTCCCGACCGAGCGTATCGAATCCCACAGCGCGTGGCAGGAAGCTCTTAAGCCTCACTCGGTTCCTTACACGGTCACATCCTCGCCTCCCTCAATCTCCACCATCCCATATCACCCTTCATCCCTCTCGCTCAACTGCCTCGCTCGCCCGCACAATGATTCCTACACCGTGGACGCCGGACCAGTACCCGTCCGCTCGCCGTTCCGATCATGTGAACGTGTACAAGAGCGAAAAACAGGGTCAAGTCCATGTGGCCGATCCCTATCAGTGGCTCGAGGAGCACACCGACGAAACGGATGCCTGGACCTCTGCGCAGGACGCCTTCACCCGAAACTACCTCGATAAAAATCCTGATCGCACTAAATTAGAGAGGGAGATCAGGACAAACACAGATTACGAAAAAGTACGGTCATACATGGACGTGTGCGCACCACATCGCGGTTGACAATAACGTCGTTCGCAGTTTTCCGCGCCAGCTTTCAAGTACGATGGGAAATGGTATTGGTACTATAACAGCGGCCTTCAAGCACAGTCGGGTTTGTCGTTTCGGCGGGGAGAGTGCACTGCATTGACGTCTGTTCCATCATTCAGTGCTATACAGGTCAACTGACGAAAAGTTGCCGAGCTTCTCCAAGGATGGAGGAGCCAAGGGCGAAGTATTCTTTGACCCCAACTTGCTATCGGACGATGGCACAGCAGCCCTTTCTGTCACTGCCTTCTCACGCGACGGCAACTATTATGCCTACGGTATATCCCTGTCGGTAAGCTCCGTTCTCCTTTATCAGTTTAGTTTCACAGCTGACTAACCATCATGCTTACTGACTGTAGGGTAGCGACTTTTGCACAGTTTATGTTCGTGAGACCAGCAAGCCGCTTGTCGCCATTGACGGCAAGCGTGTGGACCACCACGAAAGCCGCCTCGGCAACGAGATCCGCTTTGTCAAGTTTTCTTCCATTACCTGGACCCATGACTCCAAGGGATTTTTTTACCAGGTATGTCCTGGCCCTACTCGGAGTAACTGACATGCTCGCGACATGCGCCTTGGCGGATCTGACGGATCTGCCCCTCCTGACAGCGATTCCCAAGCCGCGATTCCCATGGACTCGCCACTGAAGACAAGGCAGGCACTGAAACGACCGGAGATAAAGACGCGATGCTTTACTACCATAGAGTCGGCACCCCGCAGTGTCAGTTCGTTCACAATTCCTCCCGCATTCACTAACAAGCATGCTCGTTTGTTCGTTTATTGGTTCATGTGGTTGCCTCGCCTTCCCAGCGCAGGATGTCTTGGTAATGAAAGATGCCGAACACAGGGAGTGGATGTGGGGAACATCCGTATCGGAGCTAGATGGGAGATATTTGTTTTTGACTGTCTCCAGGGATACAGCTACGGCATGTATATTTTTCTCTCCGCACAGCGTGTCGTTAACGTTGATCGGGACGTGCGCAGAAAAATCTACTTTGGGTCGCAGACCTTCAAGAAAACGAAATCAGTCAAAATATCAAGTATGAGAAGTTGATAGACGCGTTTGAAGCTGAATATGACGTGTAAGCAAGCTTTTATTGTTTCCTACGATTACCGAAGGTCATCCTTAGCATCGCAAACGACGGGACGAAGTTGTACCTTCGCACCAACCACAACGCGCCAAAATACAAGGTCATCACGATTGACCTCGCTGATCCCAAGCGTACACAAGTAGACTTAATCCCCGAAGAAAAAGATGCTTCGTTGAGTGACATAATAGCAGTCGCAAAAGACAAATTTGTTCTCATACACCAGCGCAATGTCAGTTGCTTGTGTTTTGTTGTTATCGGTCCAAGTAACCCCTGACGTCCAGATGTCAGGTCATCGATGAAATATACATCTATTCCATGACTGGCGAAAAACTGACGCGCATAGCACCATCTTTTGTTGGAGCTGCTGAAGTATATGGTCGCCGTGCCCTCTCGGATGTCTTTGTCAGCATGACAGGCTTCACCAACCCTGGTATTGTTGGACGCCTTGATGTGAACACTTTCAATGCCACAGCGTCCTTGGAATCCGCGTGGAGCATATACCGCGCGACGCATGTGAAAGGTCTCAAGCCTAATGAATTCACCGCGGAACAGGTGTGGTATGAGTCCAAAGATGGGACCAAGGTTCCAATGTTCATCGTGAGGCACGAGACCACAAAGACCGACGGTACTGCGCCGGCTATTCAGTACGGTAAGCGCATCATGCTCTGCTAGTGTGTGATTGCCGATTGACCGGTGAGAAAGGATACGGCGGGTTCAGCCGGGCGGTCGGTCCTTCCTTCAGTCCTTCCATTCTTACGTTCTTGAAGTCGTACGGCGCTCTTTTTGCCTTGCCAAACATCCGAGGGGGAGGCGAGTTCGGCGAAGAGTGGCACAATGCAGGAATCAGGGAGCGCAAGGTTAGCCAGTATTTTTCAACCATGCAAGGGTGCCGTTAACCGCTCGTACAGATCAACGTCTTTGATGATTTTATCGCTGCCACGTAAGATTTTGCATCTTTTCCGGACAACAGCATCTCACACTGAGTTCCTTGTCTATGCGGCATAGCGAATACTTGGTGAAGAACAAAATCACGGCTGCAGGGAAAGTCGCCATTAACGGTGCTTCCAATGGAGGAAAGCAGCTTCACAATGTAGTAACAATATTGCATTGACTGACGTCCCACAGGCCTCTTGATCGGTGCCTGCGTCAACATTGCTCCGCAAGGTACGTTTGGGGCTGCAGTCGCAGAAGTAGGAGTCATGGATTTGCTCAAGGTATGTCGTTTCCCCCACCAATTTCGTCGGACTCGACCGACATGTATTTTTTCAAGTTTACGGACTTTACCATCGGTGAACGACATCTTGGCTTCTCCGATTGTGCAACTCTAATCTACAAACTTCAGGCAAGGCTTGGACCGCCGACTATGGTGACCCGCATGACCCACACGACTTTGATTTCATATACCCTATCTCGCCGCTTCATAACGTACCCAAGGATAAAATTCTCCCCCCGATGTTGTTGATGACCGCTGATCGTATGTATGACCGTCGTATGCCTCCGATCATGACTCAATTGTCTTGTTCGACTGAAGACGACGACCGTGTCGTGCCGCTACACTCTTTCAAGCTTGCCGCAACTCTTCAGCACACGTTGCCCTACAATTCACACCCTCTTCTCATACGGATCGACAAGAAGGCCGGGCATGGAACCGGGAAGTCCACTGAGAAACGGTATGTACTCGAAGTCCGCCTCGTCGTCTCCGATTTGACAATCACTCTAATCGCTGACGATGTATTTTGTTCTATATCAGCATCCAGGATTCCGCGGACAAATGGGGCTTTGTCGCCCAGTCCCTCGGATTGAAATGGCAGGATGAAATTTGATTAGGAGGTTCCCGTGCTAGTCGCTCTGCTAAGATTGCGCGCGAACAAGAATTTGCGGTGCTACATCGAGGGTCGAGCCCACACGCCGAGTACACGTTTTTTTACGATGATAGATGTGTTATGAATAGATGATTGGGTGAATTGATAGCAGACCGGGTGTGGCATTGTTGTGCCCACGATAGCCTGAACCTGGGTGCCTGTGGCCAGGGAGGCGGTCAACTTGGTGACGTTCCTCCGCATGCAACATACAGAGTAAGAGGGACACCGTGGACGTGAGGCAGTCGACTTGGTGCGATGCAAAGATAATGATCAGGTGGCGGGTCTGGGAGGAATGTCAGTTTTGAGTACGCGCGTAGCCTTCTGCCTTGGGACGGGAGCTGCGGGAATCGCCGTATTAACGTTTTGGGTGACGCAAGAATGTAATTAGGGATGACGCGATGACGGACCGTTGGTGTTCTCTGTGACGTAAAACTGCCGCAGGATCATGATTGCGTCTTCCCGAAGGTACCCGCCAGCGGCTTTGTATGCAGGGTGTACGGGGTGCTCAAGGCTGTGGAATCACGACGATCAATCTCGATAGCGATCTCGTCCTGTCCCTCCTCACCGCTCGTTTACTCCCAACACGCTGCCACACCCTCCAAACTTGTCGTTCCCACATCCATAGAATACTTGACGGATGCCCAGCTGACGCAGAGCTGATGCACACATGATGCATGGCTCGACGGTCACATAGAGCGTGGTGTTCTCGAGGGGATAGCGCGTGGTCGAAGACGGCGGCGTGAGTGACATATCCTCGAGGATGATATCGATGGCTTCGAGTTCTGCGTGCCTCGAGGCCTGCGCAGAGATGCTCATGAGTCACAACACCCCGCGCGACGCACGCGAACGCGGACATACGTTCCGCAGGTGATTGGTTCTGTTGCGTGCCTTGGCGATGATGGCGCCGTCCCGGACGAAGACGCATCCGACAGGTACTTCGCCGGCCGCGAGCGCTTCCTGCGCCTGTCAGGTCTGAGAAAGTGATGAGGGCGTGGCGACAAATGGTTCTTACCATCGCCATGGCCTCGCGCATCCACGCGAGATGGGAGCTGTCGTCTGATGGCGAGATCATCGGCGCGAACAAAAGTTTCCAGCGCATCAAGGGATGCATCGCAAATGTTTGTCATTGAGCTTACACCGGTCAAGGTTGTCATCAACTTTCCCGCGTCGCCGATGCTAGTCATGCTTTCTAGCATCACACACCCACCAGGTCTCTCCGCGACCGCCATGAAGCCCTCAAACACGAAGAGCTCGGACTATTCAGCCGAGGGCACTCTCTATGTCTCCAAGCCGTTTCGGTCAAAGAATGCAAAGAGGCTCCGTGCCTTGGTCACCTTCAAACCACGCAAGTCCCACTTTGACATGACAAACGAGTCGTCGGGATCAAACGAGTTCAGAGTAGGCGCCGGTCCCGTACGTGCCCTCGACGTGACCTGACAGCGTTGGCCCAGGGGTTCTTCACGCTCTTCTGGATGTCTCTCTTCCTCTTCACCGTTCAGACCTTCGTTTCCTCTCTCGAAATCAACGGATATGCGTTATCGTTCGCTTTTGCTACCATGTTCTCTCGCGATGCCGTCGTCCTCGCACTATCCGACGCCGTTCTTGTACTCGCCACTGCTATCTGTGTGCCGTTTGCAAAGGCAATAAGCAAGGGCTGGATAAAGTTCTACTGGATAGGCGTCGTACTGCAGCACGTATTCCAGACGTGTGTATTGGTCGCCACCATCACGTGGACGTATCATCGGTGAGCATACATCTGGTCCCTCCATGGTTGGCAGTTCGCCGAACGGGATGCGGACAGACAATGGCCATGGGTACAATCCGGTTTCTTGACTTTGCACTCTCTCGTGATGATCATGAAAATGCATTCCTATCTCACCGTCAACGGCTACCTTCACGATATCTCCCACCGCTCGCGACGGGCCCTTGCTCATCTCCGTTCTCTCACTGAAGATCCATCGATCGGAGGTCTGGAGAAAGCGTTTATCGATGCCAGGGCCCATCTCGAGTCAAATTCGAGCGAAACACCCTCGGAAGCTGACCCAGATTTGCAAATCAATGCACGATGCACAGAGGTTGTGATCGTCGGCTCACTGCCTGACTCGCAACTGGCGGATACGCTTCGTCGGAGGCTGGTGACCGTTCCAAATGGCGCTGTAGTCGAGCTTGGCGCGTCGGTTGTCGAGGATACAACCCCAGATTCCAGTACTCCATCGACTCCCGATGCCTCTGCTACTAACTGGACACTAGCAACAATATCAACACTTTGTCACCACCCGTCGCAGGCGATCGCTTCTGTATCCCACGAGTTCCTTGAACTCGATGCTGAACTCGTGTCTACTGGGACCGAACGGGTGAGATACCCACACAATCTGACCTGGAAAAACTTTTGCACCTACATGTTGATCCCAACCCTTGTCTACGAGTTGGAGTATCCTCGCACCGATCGGTAAACTTTCTCTACGATCTTGCATATGCTCGAATTCACCGTACTCTTAGTATTCGTCCTGAATATGTTTTCGAGAAAACCGTCGCATTCATGGGATCCTTTGCACTCCTGTACACGGTGACAGAGAGCTTTATCATACCACTCACACCATCCCCGGACCAGTCGTTCTTTCGCTCGTTATTAGATTTGGCCCTGCCGTTCATGATTTCTTATTTATTGCTTTTCTACATCATATTCGGTAAGTTCTCGACGGAACCCTCTAGTTGGGTGACTGATGTCCTGCTCCATATGACGAAGAGTGTATATGTAATGCATTTGCCGAGTTATCATAGTGAGTATTACACAAACTCAATCCCTGGGACCTGTGAGCTTACATGCCAAATAGTTTCGCGGATCGGCAGTTCTACGAAGATTGGGTATGGTTCCCCGTTCAATGCTACCGAGAACATACTAAACTGACTTTGACCCCTGATCTACAGTGGAACTCGATCTCGTGGGATGAGTTCTCTCGTAAATGGAACAAGCCGGTCCACCAGTTTCTTCTCCGACATGTATACGCGTCGTCGCTTGCCGCGTATCCGTCTCTCTCTCGTACAGGCGCGATGTTTGTCACATTTTTGCTGAGCGCCGCAGTACATGAGCTAGTGATGGTCATCGTTACACGGAAGTTCAGGTGCGTAGTTGGTCAATGCAGAATTGAAATCCTTAACTTCGAATAGACTCTACTTGTTCTTCATGCAACTTGTTCAGATCCCGCTCATCACGGTTTCGCGTGCGCCAGTGCTGAAGCAGAACAGACTGATGGGCAACATTGTGTTCTGGATCGGCCTTTACGCGGGCTTCCCGTTACTGTGCGTTGCATATGTTGCCTATTGAGAAGCCATCGGGAGATATGCCCGATGTGAGGAGCCCACCTATAGATTTACCATTCGTTCTTGTCATTTACAAAACCATTAGATCATAGAAACTAACAAAGCAATGGAACTTTGCAGGCACAGACTGATGACAACAGAGGGATGAGTGTAGAGTAGGAGAACTCACGCTTGTGAAGAGGTAGAGCATTAAGCTAGCTTGGATGGCTGTTAAGAAATGACACTCAGAGGATGTGGAGAATTGCTTGTTCAGAGTGGACGATACTAAGACCACTATTATATACTCCATCACCGCGTCCGCGCCGTCCAAGAACGTCCTGGGGTCCATTAATAGTATGGGGCAGACCTCGGCCTCCATCGCACGGGCGATTGGACCTGCAACGGCGTCCTCCACGTAACGAATGAACATTTCCCTTACCTTCTCTCTGGATATCTTTTTGATTATGACGCTCGCTGTAAGGTGGAAGTCGGAGAAAGGAAAACCAAGTGCAAAAACGTCCTTGTTCCTAAGATATACACAACTGGAAGAATGCAAAAACATACGTAAGGGTATGGATGTCAACAAAGATGCAGCATAGGGAAGACGAGACCGCTATCGGACGGGATGTCCGTCCATGATCTTGTCTATCGTTTTGGTCCGTAAAGGCGTGTCTGCAAAAAGTGCCTTGACTAGTATGACGAGCTCGTCAATCTCAAAATCCACCAACGCGCCTTCCTCAAAGAGATATGTGAGATCAGCCATGGATGCTTCCTGTAGAAACAAGGAATCAATCCGTGATGCGATTTGGAACAGTATATCTTTGCATACCAGGAGTTCCGATAGGTAGGAAAACTTCAGCCACGATGGAACATACGAAACGACCAACGAAGACTGGATATACTAGGTTAGCAGGGACCGTTGCCGCACAATCGACAATTGCTCACTTCGCTCGTATTCTCCACAAACAATCCTTCGAGCGCCGTCAAGATCCGACAAAGTTCGCTCAACTTGTGCGACTCCATTTCAGGTATATCCGATATCGCCAAGATATTATCGAGGATTCGCGACAAGACACTATCGACGACCAATCCCACTGCAGTGTGATACCTGCTCCTTGGAAGAATCGGCTTCGTGGACAGCTGAGCAGGTGACAGAGCGTTCTAAAAAGTGCATTTACCTTCCAGGTGTGTGCGACGCTCCGCACATCTCGAAGAACGCGAGTGATCACCATCTCGCATTCGTCATAACGTTCTTGATCCGACGTGTCTGCGAAGCCATCTGCATCCGCTAAAACATCTTCCAGAGCCGCTATCTGGTCGTCCTGACGTTAAACAGTGTCGATACAAACACGGAATCCATCGACAATAATGACCACTTACGATCCCTTGGTAGAACCAGCTGTCTGCAAGAACCTTGAGATCGTCTTTGCATTCCTCCAGCCTTTCGTGTACGTTAGACAGCCCTTGTTCATGTTTCAACACGCGGGCCATTTCTTCGAATAGGTAGTAGCAATCGTTGGAAAACTGCATGCGACCGGCAGGCTGTGACAACCTTGACGCAGCCACAACAGGGTGCAACGCACGGTACAAGTCGAGGACCAGAGCACCAGATTGCATGATCAACGTGCCAGGAGTCGAGGTGGAGAGGGAAGACTTGGAGAATATGCCCGAGGATGCAAGTGCTTTGCCCTCATGCAACGCATCCTCGACGGCTTGAACGATACGTCGAATGAGCACCGATACTTTATACGGCTCTTTATTCACAATGTTGGCGTTTTGTGAAGGTTTAGAAGGGGGGTGATGACCATTAGCAACGTGGCCGTTTGTCGGTGGGTGCCCATTGAAAAGTGGTGGTTGTCGGCCGCTCGAAGCTGACGCTGCCGGCGCAGGCTGGGGAGGCGAAACGATGGAAGGTGCTACAGGTGAACGCTCCGGTAGAGGAACCTCGGTGGCGTCAGCCCACGGATCATCATCCCAAGTTTCGTCTTGTTCTGTGGGTTCCTCTGGCGCGATATCTGTGGAGTCCTGAACGCCCGTCTCGCGTTGTTCTTCAGCCAATTCATCGTTCCAGCCCCAAGCTTTATTCGGATCTGGCTCAGGTTCCTCCGAGGGGCCTGGTTTCGAAACAGGTGCTGCTTCTGGTTCCTCGATGTCGTCACCAAATCCCCACGCATCCTCTGCATCAATGGCCGAGCCTAACGAATCTGTTTTTGAAATGCGGTCATCGTTCAAGTTCCAATCATCCGTCGCAACAGGTGCAGATTCCACACCAGGGTGAACAACGCTGATGAGCGTAACAAGTTCGGCAGAAAACGTATCTTTGGGACGCAACACGTTGGCCAGAATGGTCTCCCGAACGTCGTCAAGAATGCGCTGTCGTCGTCCTCTCTCGTAATGTGCGCAAACATTGTCAACCCAGTTCTTAATCTCCTTCTCAAAAGTATCTCCTCTGAGCAGTCCGCCGATGTGTTTCGCCTCAAAATCGACAGCAGTGTTCGTCAGCTTCAGGAATGCATGGAGGGTATCTAGTTTGGAAGGCAGTGAAGGAATGAGCAGGCGAGTCATGATAGATGTCGTCAGTGGTTTGGCAAGAGTCTTTGGGAACACCTCGCATTGCGACTGGGGTAGGCAGGGAAAGAGTCTGTCATTCATGAATTCCAGGATACGTGATAAATTGCCGAGAGATGTTGAGCCGTGGTTGGTGGATGAAGGAAGGAGTTGTAATCTGTGAACGAATGAACCAAATTGATCCGGTTCTTGTGAAAATGACAAAGAGGTAGGGTGATCGAGAATGTGGTCAATATAATGTGTGATTATATTGCGCCGCAAACTCGCCATATTTGCGGACAGGGAAGACGAGGACAGCGAGGACAGAACAGCAGACAGTGGTACGGGTTTCTCTGACTTCGGAACTACAAAAGAAATATGAATATCAGAGTCGGCAGTAATTTCGACAAGCCCTGGGACCAACCAAGAACAAAAGGTCGAATGATGATGTCTGTAGAGGAAACAACCACGCCTTGTGTATACGCATTGTTCAGTAGCTCTTCAAGCCGGCTCGTGAGTACGCGCAACTTGGACTGCAAGGTGGATTTAGATATGAGAGCGTGTCTGACTAGGATGCCACGTACCCTTACGTCCGTCGTGACGGTCGCCTCCCCTAGGGGTTGAGGTGTCGTGTCCAGTAACTGGACCAATGTATCGCTCGCAGGTACCGCCGCTGGAAGATCGCCCGATTCCACCAAGTGTTGCACCCTTTCGAGCTGAGCCTTGCATTCCGAGAGGTGTAACAGAGACGCGTGCAGGACATTTGCGTTTAGGGACGCCTGTGCAACGGCTTGATGTCTCCTGAGCGCTTCCAGGAGTGTTGGGGCGAGGCCAGTCTAAATGATTCAGCGACCACCGTTTCGCAGACGAGGGAAGTCGTACCTCTGGGTCTGAGACTGCGCGGTCGAGTGCATCTACGTCACTCGCAAGGCCTTGGAGCCGCTGCTGAGCAGACTTTGCCGAGGCCAATTGGGCTTCAAACGCAGGGGGGTCAGCATGTATACGGTCGTGAATGCTTTTCTGCTCGTCTGGGTCAAGATGCCGTCGGCTAGAATACAGGGCGACGTACCTTTGTGCGACGTATGGACTCGTCGAGTTCGGCCCGCCATGAGGATGCGACGGCGGAGTCGAGGGAGCTGAATGTCACTGAGTCAAGCTTTGACAGGATCTGTGAGGACACGTCGAGGAGAGCGGACAACGTCATGGCTGCTCTCGTCCGACTCGCCATTGGTGCTACTCTACCCCGGGTCACGTGACATGTCTGAAAAACTGATCCATTGATGTACAAGTGTTGCTACGACGAAAGAAAGCACCAAGATTACATGGATGATGTCTATGCTAACGAGCTGGGTATTGGACGAGAGTCCAGAGGCAATGTGTCATCTTTTCTCTCAGGTGAAACGCTTGAACGTAAACCTGCACAAGGAACACGAAGTCAGGCGACGACGAGGGACTTGATTCGAATGGGCTTACCCAAGGAACGCGAGGTCTTTGTCTGAACCAACCTGCTCAACCGCCTCGAGCTGGTCAGGGACATTGCCTAGCTCGTCCGTGGGGAAGTAAGTTGTATCCGTAATAGAAGACAATGCCGGGACAAAGGGAGGTGCGATATAGCGTAGGTTCTCCCAGTCGCAGCCATAAAAGAACGGATGCTTCTTGACTTCGTTCACTCCGAGACGTTGATTGGCCCAATTCATCATGCTAAACAAGAGTTTCAGCTTCACAACGGAAATACGCTCGCGAATGACTTACCCCCGGATCAAGTGCTCGGCTTCCTTGCTGAGATGTACCTCGTCGGGGAAGTACAAATAATTGGGCCACTCAATGATCTTCTTGTACGTGTCACTTGGGTTCTCTGAACAGAACGGCGCGTAGCCAACAAGACATTCGAACATAATTGCGCCCAAAGACCACCAATCACATTCTTTACCATACCCTTTTAACATGAACACCTCGGGTGCGATGTAGTCAGGCGTGCCTAACGGGGATTCAGCTAAAATCGCGGTCAAGGCTCGCGAGTTTACCCACCGACAGTGGAGTAAGCCTAGAAGTGGACCTTTCAGCGAACGCGCATAGCTGTTGGACGAACCAGACTCACAAGCTTCCGTCGGTTGGCCTTCCAGGTGGCTATTTGTTCTCGGCTCATCGTGAGGTGAATCGCATTGACCTGCACACTGTTCCGTGCAGGGTCGCGCTGTTTTTCTTGCTCTATGAGGCGTTTGTAGTAATCTCCGTCGGTCGTTTTGTGAAGGCCAGTAGAAAGACCAAAGTCGGACAACTTGAGGTGACCATTCTTGTCAATCAGAATGTTGTCGGGTTTGATATCACTGATCCGGGGTGATCAGAGGTATGCATGATTTTAGGAGAAATGCATACCGATGGATGTATCCCAGGTCGTGTACCGCTTCTATAGCAAGGACACA
>JBBPOB010000574.1:0-15159 GCA_038091275.1 Tylopilus subfusipes | reverse complement strand
AGGCGCTGAGGCTGGTGTTGGAGCCACGGGGTCGGGTACATTATTGACGGGTTTGACGGATGACGTGCATTGACCATTGTTGTCCTTAGTGTCCTCAAGACGGGTCGAAGCGACTTTATCGCAGTGCCGAAAGGTAACGTTGCGCTCGATGACAACTGCGCTACAATCCGGCAAGTATATTCTGTGCGCCGTCGACTCTGAATCATATCCGACCCAGTGGCCTTCGGTGGCGTGATCGTCCAGCTTCGATCCAGAATGGTCAAGGACCCAGCACTTCGCGCCCCAGACTGGCAAGTCCCCAAGGTGAGGTTTCTTTCCGTATAACGTCTCATACGGTGTTTTGCCGTCTAGTGCTCGAGTGGCTGACCTGTTCTTCACCCAAGTGACGTGTAGAAGAGCCTCTCCCCACAATGTTTTCGGCAATCCACTTGCGTGCAAGACCGTGCGCACACGCTCCACAAGAGTTCGATTGAGTCGTTCAGCAACACCGTTATGCTGTGGCGTGTCATGGGTGGTAAGTTTTCTCTCTGTCCCACTGCAATTCAGGTGACAAGTAAATTCATCAGACAGATACTCCCCCCCACGGTCGGAACGAAGCCGCTTGATAGAAGCGCCGTGTTGTGTCTTCAACCAAGACTCAAACTCCAGGTATGCTGAAAATGTGTCGGATTTTGCGAATAACAGACTGACACGAGTATAGTGGGTATGATCATCAGTAAACGAGCAGTAATAGCTTCGTTTGCCAGGCGTTTGGACAGGTGACGGGCCCCATACGTCGGTGTGTACCTTGTCGCCAAGTTTCGCCGTACGACTTGGCTCATGGACGGTACCGATAGGTTTGCGTACGGCTTTGCTGTATTCGCAAGCAGCGCATTGGCCCATCTCGGTGTGGTCCGGGTGCAACGTGACGCCTGAGATCATCCCTCTCGCCATCATATCGCGAATGGTGGGGACGCCGATGTGCAACAAACAAGCGTGTAGCTCCCCCATGGTGAGCTGTTCATCTCCCCTCGCAGCCGCTATGGTTGAAATCTGATAGGCGTGCTGTGTATGATACAGACCATTTGTGACACTGACTTCACCTAGAAGCCTTTTGTTCGCATCGAAGATCTGGCAAGTAGATCCATCGAAGACTGCATGACAGCCCGCTTGGGTGAGACGACTAATGGACACCAGAGTGACGCGCATATTTGGCGCATAAAGGACATCTTTCAGAAGAACACGAGTGTGAGAGGATCCGTTCGGGAGGTAGATGGGTAAGTCACCCTTCCCGATTGCGTTGAAAGTGCCGTTGTCGGCCCCCTGAATAGGCTTAGGTGGAATGGAGACGAAGTTAACAAAACGTTCGTGTGAGGGAGAGAGATGTTGTGACGCTCCGCTGTCATATAATTCAGGAACATTCACTGCATCTGTGCGTGCAAGAAGAGCTTCGTCGTCATGGACGATGTCCAGAGATGCAAACCATGCGCAATTGGGCTGGTCCGCCACATGCGCTGAGGTACAAGCTTTCGCATCCCCTTTTGTGTCCTTGGAGTCCTTGTTTTTGGACTTCTTCCCTCGCGGTCTCCATCCCTTAGGAGCTTGTCCAGCTTTTCCACTGCCTTCCTCCCAGCATTCACCGCTTTTGTGTCCTGTCCATCCACAGTTGTGGCAGGTTCCAAGGAATTTCTGACGTTTTCCACGCTTGGACACATCCGCCCCAAAAGCGGCATCCTCAGACGAGGTCTTGCCCTTGGATTTTCCACCGTCCTAAAGGGTGAGTCGATCATACTCCTCCAAGACGATATCCATCAGATCATCAGGGGTAATGGTCTTCTGTTGTAGACGCATGGTAGACGAGAGTGACGCCAAGCCAGGGTTGTAGGAACGAGGGAGTGACGCATATATGATGTTGAAGAGGTCGTCGTCGGACACAGGCTGCCCGATTGACGCGAGCTCCTCTCGTGATGCAATAATCTTGTCTATATGCGCGCGTGCGTCACCACCTTCCTTCAGTTTCAGTTCGCCCAATTGACGACACATTTCTGCACCGACTACAATAGACCGTTGCTCGAAGAGAGTACTCAGTGTTGTGAAGTACTCGAAGGCATTTTTCTTGTTGACAAGGCGAACGAATAATGAATTTGGAAGTGTAGTAGCAATTATATGCTGGACTTTCGTGTCCTTCTCGATCCACGTCGCCAGATTCTTGGTGTATTCTGCGACCGCTTTCACCTCATCCGGAGTTTTCACCGTCCACCCGCTTGGTTGCCCAACTGCTGGGTCTATGGGTTTAGGTATCATGCCATTGAGGTACCCGCTAAGTCCTCGACTGGCCACGACTACCTGGAGTTGGACCTTCCAAACGGCCCATTCCTTACCGGACGCGTCAAGCTTAGGTAGCTTGATCTCCTCGGATGTCGTGGTACTCATCACAGTGAATATATGCATGTTGTTTGTGGGTTTTTCTCGCGATTAGCAATCAGGGCTCATAACCTGTAGAAGTACACTGTAATGTATGAGTACAAGGTGTGAAGTAGTAATAGATGGATCTCACCTCAGTACTGGATAGAGTCAGTGACTGAGGTGTAGAGTCGCATCGAGACGAAGGTTATCTACGTGATTATGTAATGCGGATCTAACCGAGTCCGTTTGTACCGTAGTCCATACGAGAATAATACAACAGGTGACCCAGTGACCAAAGGGCTTTATGAATGGCCCGGCCCGGACCTGACGCAGATGGCGCTCTCCCTGTCTGCCAAGACCGGTGATCATCGACTGGCTCAAGCTCAGTCTAGCCCGGTCGAGAGCACCACGAGTCGTGCCTGTGGCGGGTTCACCGCTGAAATTCCCAATGTCGTGGGCGAGAAGCGCACGCCAAGGTCGTTTCAGTTTGAGCTGTCAGAGTTGTCGCGAACTGACTTCGTGCATTGTTTATGTTCAAGTGTCTATCCGTGCATTATCTGTCGTATCTTGATTGGATGGTGCTGGGACCCGTTCAAGAAGGGGACAGACGGTGAAGTCCCCATGCACTGGCAGGCCACTGGTCGCCATCGCATGATCAAACGCTCAGGCTCGAGAAGTGGGTCGACGATTCACCAAGCTTTTACAACTTGGAGTTAATTCGCCCCACAGTGTACTATCTACATAGTTGCCAGCGCTTCGTCCAAGACTCCGACTCTAGCCTACATAGTGGGTGCACCCGCGATGCATTATCAGATCTGAAGATATCAATGCGTGGAATTGGGAACAACTGCTACCGCGACAGTCCTGGAGATTCGGTGATGTAGGCACGGAGATGCCGAGGACCTCGTATCAAACGACCCCGTTGAACGCGAGGACGCCGCGTAGCCGGAGGCTGTAGAGTGACGGATCCTATATGCACTGACTCCGAGATCTTGGGCGTGAGATGTGGCAAGAGCTCCAGTAGGCAGCGAGTGGCGGCATGTCGTGTTCTTGCAGTGGGGCGGTCAACGCCCAAATTTATCCAGTTGGAAAAAAGCTGGTGGAACCTTGGAGCGAGAGATCCGCTAGCATTACGTCGAAACGCCACAACCACATTTTATTTAGATAGCGCAATTGATGGACACGAAATATGTACTATGCACACTGGAGCGCTGTGTCGGCACGATGATGTGGTACATGGTTGAAGCCAGAAACCCGGTACCACTTGGTCGTTTTAATCCGCAGAAAGATACCGTAATCATATCTCTATGCTTGACAGGGCGCCATGTTGAAGATCTCACTTCGTCTGTCACGGATCGTCCTGCGCTTGGATCGCGCTCTTCTTGTACCCAACACCAGGAATTTGGTGCGAGGAGGGCCGGTCATTAGGTTCCAGGAAGTGACCTACTTCTTTTACGAGTCCGCCTTTTCCGCGAGACTGCAGCCGAGAAAAGGCTGTGTCATTGTAGGTCAGATTGATCAAGGGGCCATGACCGGGGGGTTCGGCCATGGGAACCCGCGAAGGCAACGGACACCAAGTCACCACCGGATGGAAAGAACCCCGAAATGGTTCCGCCGTTCCAGGAAGTGGTGACGCGGCTCGTCGTCCTCGTACAACAATATGTCACAGGCACGGGTGCATGAGATTGTTTGAGTGAAAACTCCAGCTGGTACGCCAGGTTAGGCGGGTGAACTAGATAGTCAAGAGCGTCCGTGTCCTTCTCTGGCATCGAAAGTACGTCCGCTGGTGTGGTCACCGCTTCGCTGCGCGTTGCCATAGAAGGAGATCCGCTGAAACGGGTAGTCATCAATGGCATTTGGGAGACCAGCAGACGGATTTGCACTATATCCTCTCAGGTCCTGCGTGCGCTTCATCGAAATGATATTGACAGTGGCGAAATCGAGCTGCCAGGCCGGAACTTGGTCAGTTCACCTCATAATACCTACCTTGGTCAGACATTGAATGATGGATATTGGATATTGGATTCGATGACTTTGCAACGCAAACTAAGTATGACGCAAAGCTATGCTTTGAACGAGCTGGTCGCAGAACCCTTGACAACTGTCGCAGTGGCCATGGATTCGGTTGACCAAACGCAGAGCTGCCACAGACAAGGTTGGATGGAAATACTAGTCGAGACGGCGGAACGTGTCTGCAGCAGTAGCCCACGCCGCTTTCGTACGCATATGTATCATGATGCAACACAGCCGGTGAAGAGAGGTAGAGTGCCAATGGCCTGGTCTGTCTAAGGTGGTTCTCGAATGATGAAGAAGGCGGGGCTTCGTCGAGGTATGATTGGTGCCTCCCAGCTTAGGCCATATGCCTACTAGTACGGACTGGTTTGTCATTGCCACAGACATTTCAGAACATCCCGAGAGAAGTCGAAGTAGCCCAGAATGAACGGATGGAGAAGCCACTGGGAGTACGAATTTCAATGATGAGCTAGACCGACCTTCGTCCTCGAGAAGCAGGGTAGGGTTGGGGCTTTGTTGCCATTTTGGATGTGGAAAGGGGTGATGAACAGGGCACGAGGAGACGTGCACACGCGGAAAAGAGAGGCATGAAATCGAATTCACCCTTGGGCTGACGGGAATGAAACAGCAAGCACAACGCTCTGATCCAGGTCGACGATACGACTTGGAGGTTTCCTGTTGAGTCAATACGGTCAGCAGATAGAGACGGGGATGGGGGATTTATTACATACGTGAGCCCTCACAATGTGTTTGTAGTACGTAGACAGCTGTGACGATCGGCCGCACGCTGTTCGCTGTGCCGTTAGCGGTCGCTTTTAGCGACATCAATTCAAGGGCCGTGTAATTCGCATCCTGCTGGATCTGGGTTATGTATGAGAACGGGTTCCCGTAATACGACTTGAATCGAGTTCGATCAGAAGAAAAAAGGCTCTTATATCTCGCGGTCTTGGCTCGGCAGATTTTCTGGAGTGCGCCGGTGTGGTCAAGCGAGGCTCACCTTTTTGGCTTGCTGCTTCAGCACCGTCGCTTCCCATCTCGAACCCTCTATCTGACACAGCGTCAGCGACGGCGGCGACCACAACATGCCTTTCGAGCGATATCTTCGCGCTGATGACTACTCTACCAACAACAACAACGACCTGAGCTACTACTACCAGGACTACAGACATGTCTACGACGATGCTGACTGTCATTGCACCCACACCCAGCACTCGTACTTGCCAGAACCGACCCATTATGATCACCATCACCCGCACGCAGTCCAGTTCCAGATCCCCCAATTCATGCTCAATGGTCCGGCCATACTCGCACCGCGTGGTGGCGCAGAGGTTCTCCCCGCGGGCCTCCTGGATAGCGTCCCAGATTCGTTTGCATCGTCCTGGTTCGCCAACAACGGGTTTGCACCGTGCGTCCCCCACTAGCTTCAATACTACTCTCCCGTTCTTATCTTCCTCCAAGCTTCCATTCTTCCCTGATCTCCAGACAGATTGCTTCAGACGCAACACCTGATCGCACCAGCACCCCTTCTCACCATAATTTCCACCCTGATTTGTCGCAATGCTCCCAGCCCGGTTTACCTCCTTGTTTCACTGCAAGCGTGGATCCGAGGCGACAGCCCCCTCCAGAATCATCACCCTCGCACGAGGTCACCGCGAACTATATTCCTGATGTTGCTTCCTCCCCATCCGCAGGCTCGTCCAATCCCACTTCGTACGCGCCCTCCAATGTCCTTGCGCCATCCCCTGCTCCCTCTCTCCCCGTAACTGCATCGTCAACAATTGGCCTCCCAGTGTATTCGGCTTCTGGCTTTGACGTCCTTTCCATTCTCTCGCGGGTGGTAAACCGCCCCAATCCCACCATTCCGCTCGGTCCCGTGGATTTGTCATGCTCGTTCGTCATTGTGGACGTGAGACGCTACGACTGTCCCATTGTCTACGCTTCTCCCACGTTCTGCCATTTAACGGGGTATAGCGAGCAAGAAGTTCTTGGACGTAATTGCCGCTTCTTGCAGTCTCCTGCCGGCAACGTCGTAAAAGGTGAACCACGTCGCTTCGTGTCCCCAGAGGCCGTTTCCCATATGCGCAAATTACTTTCGTCCTCCAAGGAATGCCAAACGACCTTGATCAATTATAGGAAGGGCGGGCAAGCCTTTATCAATCTCGTCACCGTCATCCCTCTTCGTGGCGGCGTACATAATACGCCCGAAGAAGCTGATGAAGTCGCCTACCATATCGGATTTCAGGTGGACTTGACGGAGCAGCCAACTCGGATTCTCGATAAACTGCGGGATGGGGGTTACTATTCCATCAACATTAGCTCGTGGAGACCGGGCAGCATTTCTTGCGACGGCCGGCTTCTTGGTTTGGGTCTTGGTCTTGGTCAACTGGCCCAAGCTCAGAACATGACGAATATCGGTTTCAAGGGTGGAAGAAATGGGCAAATGATGAGTATAGCAGTGTCCAAGGAGCTAAGAAACCTTATCGCCGATACCACCTTCACGGACTCCGTCCCAATTTCGACAGGGACAAATATGTCTGGCCCGACTGGTGTTTCAGGTGGATCAGCAGACCAGGGTAGCAATGCAACGACACCTCTCACGACGCTCGTATTGCCGCCATCTAGCTCCACTTCTATGAATCGCATGTCGGCTAGCGGTAACACGATGGCCGGATCGATTCCGGTCTCGTTATCCCCATCTCTCTCACTTCTACTTCTTGAATTTCTCCCAGATTTCTTGCTCGTGTTGTCTCTCAAAGGTGCCTTCCTCTATGTAGCGCCTTCCGTTCGGCTCGTCCTCGGCTATGAACCACAGGAGCTTATAGGTAGGGGGATATCTGATGTCTGTCATCCTGCCGATCTAGTGCCGCTCATGAGAGAGTTGAAGGAGGGCAGCGTGAATGGGCTGAATATTCCAGGAACGGGTGACGTTGGCCCGTCGACGGGTGTCCCATCTAATTTTCTGCCGAAACCAGTGGATCTGCTCTTTCGCGCCCTTCCCAAGATGTCGACGTTCCCTCCGCGCAGGGAAACGAAGAACACCTTTGCTGAGCAGGGTGACTATCATCTGTCCCGATTGTCATCCGCATCAACGCTTCAATCGCCATCATCGTCGGCATCACTTTGTTCAAACAATTCGTCTGAAGGGACAGCACCGCCATATGTTTGGCTCGAGTGTCGTGGCAGGCTCCACGTTGAACCGGGAAAGGGGCGGAAGGCGATTATATTATCAGGGCGCGCTCGATGGATGCCTGTCGTGCGATGGGGTAGCATTGACAAGGCAGGGGGCGTTGGCAATGTACAGTTTCAAGGAAACAGTGCCCACGGTGGCTCGCATATGACGGCAGGTGACTCTTTTTTTGCCACCTGCTAGATTTTCGAGTATCTGTTCTCAACCTGGTTGATTTTCAGGCTTGAGGCTATGCGAGACGTCTTCGGGCGAGCCAGCGGGAGTGTCGATTGACCCACTGGAATTTTGGGCACTGTTATCGTCGCAGGGCACGTTCCTAGTCGCGTCTGCAAGCGTGAGGGACGTGCTGGGGTGGGGAACCAGTGAGGTGATCGGGAGAAGTATCTGTGCGATGGTGAGAGATAGTCGAGGTGGCATGAGGGAGCATGTCGAAGCTGAGTTGGCCAAGTTGCATACGGTCGAGGTACGTCTCTTTTTCTTCCGGTTTTTATTATTATCTTTAAATAATTTGTTTTTTCTTGGTGTGCATAGGTGAGGAGCATGGTCGACCCTCCACCCTCGGTCGTGATGACTTCTTTGGTACATAGAGAATTGCACACAGTGCCCATGCGCCTCGCATTTTACCGTACACCATGGCCCGATATACGACCACCGCTCTCGACATCGACGATCGGCGTTGCCTCCTCCCCACTCATTCACCCGCTCAATAATCCGTTGTGTCCTATCGTATGTCAGGCAACCATGTTGTCGAACACCAATTGCCAGTTGAGCAGAAGCACCGATACCGGCCTTGGTCCTGGTCCTAGACACACAGCCAGCCAGGTGCAGAACCAGGACGATACCGAGGACGATACCGAGGACGATACCGAAGAGCCAGATCCACTGATGCATTCGCCCGACGCATCGCTTTTTGAAGAACTGGAAACGGCTCGGGGGTCGAGTTGGCAATATGAACTTCAGCAACTCAAATTTGCAAACCAACGGTTGCACGAGGAGCTACACGCGCTCGAAGGCGCGTGTGCGAAGAGCGGGAATGGGTCCTCTTCCGGCTCGACGGGACGCGTTCCGGTAGTGTCCCCCAACCAACCTTGTTCGTCTTCCGTGGCTACCGTCGCAATCCCAATTCATCCACAACCGCAATTACCTCCAGCACAGTTGCATTACCCGTCATTGATGCATTCTACTGTCTCCACGTCCCTATCCTCGTTGCTTGTGCCGAACAGCCTACACGATCAAGATCCTCCATCTTCGGATTGGTCTTCGCTTGCTGGTGCCAACGGACAGGGACCAAATCCTCTAAAACGATCGTGGCGCTCAGAGGACGGTCCCACGACCTAAACTCGGGGCCAATGACATCTCACGACGTGCAGGGTAGAGATCGTGCAGACGGAGCTGGACATGCGGATGTCGTCGGTTGCAACAAAGAATATATACGGTAGTTGCTCCCCATACGTCCGTCGCCCATCCCTGACCTTTTTCTGCTATTGCATGCTTTCTTTTTCGCTTTTGTTGCTGTCGGCGCATCTGCTCCCTGTGTCTCGTTGCATGTCCATGTTGTTGGATACGCTATTTTTTGTTGCTGCACGTTTTGCCATGGTTTTAATATCATTCTGACGGACGATCCATGCCTCCGGTCCTTGCATTGCTAGCCTTGGTAATGATTGCGAAAACTATTGCGTGCCTCACGACGATACCATGGCGTCGATGGTCTCGCTCCATCATGACCCTCCAACCTGTTGGGTCTCTTAGCCCCAAGGGGGGCCTACTAGCGTATAACTACCTGGCCAGCGATCCTACGACGTCTATCGTTTCTGATCTTGAAATGACGAGCTCAACAACATTGGTCCATACTTATGAATCATTGAAATATGCTGCTACCCGTATATTTTTGACCGTCGGACTTCCACGTTCCAATCACTATATACCCTAGAGGGCGATCTCGCCCTGGCTCGTGCAGCGTGCGCTGCTGCCCACGCTTATAACTCACACTGGCATATCAACGGAAGCCTTGAGGAGGCTCAGTGGCATCGACCAAGATGCTAGACAACTTGCAAACTTCTGTCCAGTCGGAGTGTCTGGACAAAGTGTCAAATTGGAATCAGCAAGTCTAAGCGTGCCCGAAACCCGACTCGGATAGCGGAGAGGTAATCGAGCCATTGTTACCTTCTTCATCAGCAAATCCTACACTCATTTTACTGAACTTTATGGCAACTTTATGTGCACTTTGGTGGTTATGTCCACTAAGTAAATTTGCACTTTCAAAGTAGATCTCAAGACTTGAAAGTTGCTTTGCACACATTTTCATGCTTTCCAGCTCATCTACTTTTGGGTTTTCACACTTTCAATAGGTCTTTCATATTACCTTGGCTTACCTACTGTAGAGCTTTCATCCACTTTTCTGCTTGAGCAACCCAGACTGAAACAAAACACATGCATATTCCAAAATTAGAGTGCAAAAACAAAAAGGAAAGTATCAGAGGATAATACTATGAGTAGTGTAGGCATGAAGGCTGGAGAAGAAATATTAGCAAACCAGTAATGGAGTGAGCAATGAAACTGACTTGATACTAAGAAATTTGAATGTGATGGGAAAGCAACAAGATGATGGTGTAGAACTTGAAGGTTCTCAATGCAAAAAAGAAATTCCAGATATCAAGGCACATATCAGTGGTGGAAACTTAAAATTGAAGCAGCAAAGCCAGGGGTATGCAGTAAAGAAGGGATAGGCAGATAATTTGATCAACTGTGACAACACATCAACAAGACTTACAACTTGAACATGGTGATAGCTGCAGTAGTGGAGCCATTGAGAAAGGTCCTGAATAATCCATGTTAATCCACTCAGCAGAATGACAGCATGACTTACAAATGCAAGCATATTCATCCCCAGACTCTTCATCAACCCTCTCACCTCCAGCCTCCTGCATCAACTTGTGTGCAGCATGATTTCACTACTACACTAGTTACAAACTGTAGATACAATTACCACTAAATTTTGTAGATGGCACAGCACATGATCATTTCCTTGCTTTGGGTGCTGCCAAAATTGCCACTCAGGCACAGCATTAGTCATAATGACAATTCTTATGAGCCACAATCTTTCAGATTCAGCTAACTTAGATAAAGTGCTTGAATGCCTGTGAGAACCTGGTTACCATGAATGGAAGTACAGTCATGCACAGCCTGCTTGAGTCATATCTAAAAATAGACTACAGAACTCTCCAATAGCAAAGTTTGACTCAAACTCTAAAGACTGTTTTGGAAGCCATCATAGCCACATGTAAAATAGTATATAAGGAGGGCAGATTTGCATGCAAGAGTCAGGATCCCCACCTCAGGTGAATACCTAAAAAGGTCACATCAGACTCAAACAAAGAGTCCAGATAAGGGCAATTGCATAGCTCTTACATGTATGGTAGTGAGAACTCAGCAGAAAGGCAACTGTAATCTAGATAAATCAAGTCTAGAAATATATAGTACCTATTACTGACCTTGCATCAAATCAAGCACTCCAGTCAACCAATAAAGAGGTTTTCATCTAAATCCTATTGTGTGTGAACTGAGTGACTTATAAGGGAATTCTCCACATTGATACAACTAAGTCAATTATTCAGTAAACTCTAGGCCAAGCCTATTGTTAAAATAGCTGGTAGAATCATAAACTTTGTATGCCATAACAACAGTAAATAGAGCTATACATTTAGTGTCAGATATTACTACATCTGGCAACCCTTCATAGTAAAAGCCAAGAGCAGCTTATGTAATCTTCTCCTTTCTCAGCAAATCAAGCCAGAAAGTCATTTGTATTGGCTAGTTAATTGTAGATTAGCACAAAACTTAGCTTTTGTTAGGTAGATCCCCTAGCTAGAACTGAAGCCAACCCTAGTTCTCTAAAAGTAGTATTACTTTGGATAAGGAAGAATAACCAGCAATCCAATTGACTAAAGTTTTCTTACTCATTCTTTAGATATGTATAGCATAGTCTTGTCTATTGTTTGATCTGGTAGATATAGTTGTCTTATCACCAGCTCATTAGTTAGATTGGGCCTGAAGGATTTGGTTAGCTTAGAGATTTCTCTAGTATTTTAATAGGCCATTATCCTGAATGAACAACAATAGGTACAGGTATGAGTACACATGATGATACCCAGGGGTATATCCATGATGTTGTCTAGTATGCATGCATGTGCACCTGGTACTGGCATGCAGGTATTGTAGAATACTCAGTAAGAGTCTGAATGGATTGTGAAATCCAAAAAGTAGCCAAAAGTAGCCAAGTATGTTCAAGTTTGTTTTGTGGCAGAGTGAGCCTGGGCCGGCTGTTGGGGCCTGAAATCATTGCATGGGCAATGGCAGACCTGAAGGGCTTGTGTATCTGGTCAGCACAATCATGATGTCCTCTACTAGCATGCAGGTACTCAGACCATTGCATCACTCAGATGAGACTCATAAGCAGATTATTCAGGACATCTTAAAGCTTATGCAGATCCTTCTTGTTTCACTCTTTGATATTCTCATCTCTCCTCCGGTGACCCATCATGACCCTCAAAAATACCATACTTCAATTCTCTCTGGACATGCATGGACCAGATCTGTTGTGAATTGGGGCTTCAAAAAGAAGATTTTCTTGCAATTGTATCTGACTTTTGTGACCTTGGTCATCAAGACTCTCACAGAGTAACTCTCGAGGAACAGATCACAATCTTTCTATACACTTGTGTGACTGGCCTCACAGTTGGTGAACACTTTCAATGCTTAAGTGACATGATCTCTTGGTGAGCACTAGATATCAATAACAGCATCATGACTGTGACCACTTACCAAACACTACCTAGCTACTTCAAAAAAACTCTCAATGTACTTGCTGGCCCACTGTTTTATACCAACTATGTAATATTTCCAACTGGCAAGACTATCCTATCGAAAATCCATCACAATCCCAAGTTTTTTCCTTACTTTCAGCATGCAATTGGAGTAATCAATGGAAGTCGTATACCCATTTCTGTCCCTACTAGCCTACATTCAGTTTACCACAACCACAAGGGATTCCTGTCCCAAAATGGGCTTTTCGTCTGTGACTTCAACATACACACTTACCAGATGGGAAGGATCTGCAATGGATGCCTGTGTCTTTGAAGATGCATTAATTGCTGACCAACGCATTCCATCCAGCAAGTTCTTGCTTGCTGATGTGGGCTACCCATTGCAGCCAAACCTACTTGTTCTATATCAGGGGGTGCGGTATCATCTTGCAGAGTGGGGCCGAGCTAGTATGTGATAAGTTATAATCCCTCTGAGTCTTCTTGATTATTCTTTGATTCTCACCATATGTCCCAGCCCTTTAAATTGAGAAGAATTGTTTAATTTGCAACATGCATCTGCCCAAAATGTTGTTGAGTGTGCATTTGGCATCTTCAAGCAACACTTTCAGATCCTACTACTCCTGACAAGGTTTCCCCTCAATGTACAAGCCAGAATACCTACAGGGCTCAGTGCTCTCCACAACTTTATCTACACATGCAACTCATACAATGATCCCTCAGAATCTGACTCAGAAGTTTCAGATGAACACAATGACAACAGCAATGACAATGAGTACCATCTTCACATTACTGAATTCAAAATAGCAGATCACACATCGGGTGAAGACAATCAGACAGCAAAGGAGATGTGGTATGATATTGCTCAGTTGATGTGGGACAATTGCCAGAGTATATTGGTTGACCATGTGTCAAGTCTGGTTCCTCCACATTCAAGTCCAAAGGAAGTCCGGATGGAACTAAGGGGGTTAGGGATAGGTGAGTTCAGGACAGACTGGAGGTCCAATGGAGATATGGATAGGGTACATATGGGACTTGATGCAGGACTTGTGTGTCATGCCCTTGCCTAGACTTGTTGTCCCAATTTCGGAGAAGCAGAGGTTCGGGGTAGGAGGAGCTGAGGAGTCGAGGAGCGAGGAGGGATGAGAGCGAGGAGGAGTGACTATTGTTGATATTTGTACTGAGGTTACATGGCAGTAATGACAGGAGTTATATAGTAGGAATTTGGATTGGAATATGGAGTTTGGAACAGGAGAAGCATGTGGTAAGAAATGAGAAGTAAGAGGACATGTGGAGAGAGAAGATGAGATAGGAGTTACATATGGTTAGGAATGAGGAACAGAGGAGTACATGTGAAGCAGAGATTGGGAGGGAGTAAGGTAGTGATGGGGTGCATGTGGAATAGAGGTCGGATAGCAGTACAATGGAGGTCTGATATGGAGGAGATAAACTCTAAGGGAAGTCCTGTTGGCCTAGGGTGAGGGTGAACCGGAATTGGTTCGGAGGTGTTAATGGAGGAGGGGAGTAAGGGCCGGAGATGGATATGACACCATGCAAGGGAGGAGTCTGTGGTGGAATCGAATGATGACTTGGACTCAGACAATTTTTCAGACATGTACACATAGTCATCCAAGTTGAAATGCAACATATGACTTTGATTGAGGCTTGATATGAGAAACATAGTTGCTACAATGTGAGTAAAAAAATAATCATGTAACCATGACTACAAACTTGAAATACAGAACTCATTGTACAACTTGAACACATATGCAATATGCTCCTCCTGCCAGAAGGAAAGAAAAACAGATGCCTTACTTTCATTCTATGAAAAATATTCCCCCAGCACTATGATGTGCTCTGTCTCAAGCCCTGGAATGTGATAGAGCTGATTAGTGGCAGAACCAACAATGGTCAGCTTGTTGTGAAACTGAGTCAAAATGGTATTGTTGAGGGATCAGATTGAGTTGTTGACCTGGTTGATTGCAACAATGGATGATCATTGAACATCCTTTGCCAGTGGAGCTGATGCTTGGCTATGCTTGCTATGGCATTGACTTGGAGCAATCTAGGAAGCTGATGGAAGAGTTGAAACTGCTGGCAATGATGGTGGGTGTGCTGGTGATGAAAAAAGAAGCAAGAGATTGAAGGTTGGATTGGTAACATCAGGTGAGATTGTAGAGTAGAGACGCTTGCTACTGCTCCAAGTTGATCTACTAGTGACAGCAGTGACAGCCTGAGGCAAGGCTGTCTCAGGGTCTGGCACTGGCACTGGCAGGGAAGGAAGTACATTGGGAGAGGTCACGGTAGTATTGTTTGTGGTTGTGGAATTGGTGGCAGAAGTGACAGGTGGGAGTTGCAGGACATTGTCAGGGTGGGGGTGGCCAGCAACTAACTCGGATACACTACAAGAAGTCTTGGTGCCACTGATAGCAGGTGCTACAACACTAATGGTCCCACAATAATCCAATTGGGTCCCATTGGCACCACCCAAGGGAACAATGTCTTCCATTTGTGCTAAATACTTCCAGCTGCTGTTGCAGAACTGTTTCATTATTGAGTTCATCTGGTTGGAGTCCAAGTCAGCATGAACTTAGAGTAGATGTTTAGGATGGAAGAATTATCTTTTGTGTGATGTAAGTGTCGAAGACTTTGGCAGCAGCAGATCCTTGTATATTTGCCCCCCTTTCGTTGTCCCAATGGAAGCCTGACTGTGCTCGATAGGTTGATATACTAAAGTAAACTGACTTAAGCTAG
>JBBPOB010000573.1:0-15164 GCA_038091275.1 Tylopilus subfusipes | reverse complement strand
CGACTTCGAGAAACTCCAGGAGAAGTTTGGCCGCTTCAGAATCCTTATCATGGGGCGTGCGAACTCTGGCAAGACGACCATTCTTCGGGCGATCTGCAACACCACAGAAAACCCAGAAATCTACGACGGCGATGGGAACAAGGTATGGATCTATGTCGACTCATGTCGTCGTGCCACGCTCTAAGGCAAGCGATCAGGTCAATCTGTCGCAGGTCGAGGGAACAAGAGGGGTGAGTGTCGTCCGAGTCACCCGTTCTATCGAGTGGGTCTGACTCGCTTGTGGCGACGGTTAATCGTTATCAGCGCGGAGAGCACAACATTGAGAACGAATTGATCTTCCGGAGCAACGACAAACTCATCTTCCATGATTCATGTGGCTTCGAAGCGGGCAGCGAAGACGAGTTCTTGCAAATGAAGAAGTTTATTGAAGATCGTGCAAAGACTACCTTTCTCAAGAAACGCCTTCACGCGATATGGTACGCATGATGGACTGAGCCATGTCATGGCATTCAAATGACGTCCTCTACAGGTACTGCATCCCAATGGACAAACTCGACCGAGCAGTCCAACGCTGCGAGGAAAAGTTTTTTGATAAATGTGATCCTGGGAATGGTAAAGTTTACCATCACGTTCTTCTCAAACTGATGCTAATGATCTGCGCAGTTCCTGTTGTTGTGCTATTTACAAAATTCGATGCACTGCTGACTGTAGCAGTGAGCAAATTGGAGCCTGCTGATCGACAACTGCCGTTAGCAGAGCGGAGGTCAAAGGCGGAGCTGCTCATCGAGGGAATATTCCACAAGGCTGATGTGACGGGCCGTCTTGCTCAAAGGATGTATGCCCCAAAATCCTATGTTCGAATTGGGGGTTTGTGTCATGTTTTTCTTCATGCACATGTTCCACCTACTCAATTATATTAGCCATGCACAAGTCCAATGAGGCATGCAGCAAGCTCTTGGAAGTCACCACAAGAGCTCTAGATCAAAAGGCTTTACAAATGATGCTAATCTCTGCCCAGGAGGTTAACATATCACTGTGTGTCAGATATGCAGTAGAAGAGTGAGTCAGCTCAGCAAACTATCACACCTTGCTAAAATATATGTTGCAATGAAGCTTGATATCACTTACAGACAAAGTGCATAACTCATTAGTTCCCATAGCCAACAAGAACAAACTGGAACTGGAGAAGCTTGTATGGTGGTTTCCTCATCATAGGGCAAGTGAATTTATCATACTGGAGTTGCGTACAACTGATCAATAGTTGTTTGTTTCTTGTGTTATTTGGTTGACTATAGTGAGTTATGTGTTATCCACATTTTCATGCAGTAGACCATGCTGAGACCCCATACTATTGTTGATCCTGAATTGGCAATGATAGGGTGTGAGTCATATACTGTCCAAATTATCATATTGACATGACACATTAATCACCATTCTGCTTTGGACCTTGCAGAAGGTTAGCTGTAAATTATGACTATTTGGTGGACTGATTTTGTGGATGGCATTGTCTCCACTTCCAACATATTTTGCCATGAAATCCATAGATTGTGAGTTGTGCATTGAAGCATGTTGGTAGGGGGATCATGCTGATGACACCATCTGCCCTCTTCATCCAATTGGAAATCATAGGGGGTGAGTTGTGGATTGCAGCATGTTGGTAGAGGAATCATGCTGATGACACCATCTGCCCTCTTCATCCACCATTGGAAATTATAGGCAGTGAGTTGTGGATTGCATGTTGATAGAGGGATCATACTGATGACTCCATCTGCCCTTTTCATCCACCATTGGAAATCATAGTGGGTGAGTTGTGGGTTGCAGCATATTGGTAGAGGGATCATGCTGATGACACCATCTGCCCTCTTCATCCACCATTGGAAATCATAGGTGGTGAGTTGTGGATTGCAGCATGTTGGTAGAGAGATCATACTGATGACACCATCTCCCCTTTTCATCCACCATTAGAAATCATAGATGGTGAGTTGTGAACTGCAGCATGTTGGTAGAGGGGTCATGCTGATGACACCATCTGCCCTCTTTATCCACCATTGGAAATCATAGTGGGTGAGTTGTGGATTACATCATGTTGGTAGAGGGGTCATGCTGATGACACCATCTGCCCTCTTCATCCACCATTGGAAATCATAGTGGGTGAGTTGTGGATTGCAGCATGTTGGTAGAGGAACCATGCTGATGACACATCTGCCCTCTTCATCCCATCGGAAATCATAGGGGGTGAGTTGTGGATTGTGGCATGTTGGTAGAGGAATCATGCTGATGACACCATCTGCCCTCTTCATCCACCATTGGGAATCATAGGATGTGAGTTGTGGATTGTAGCATGTTGGTAGAGGGATCATGCTGATGACACTATCTACCCTCCAATTGGAAATCATAGGGGGTGAGTTGTGGATTGCAGCATGTTGGTAGAGGAATCATGCTGATGACACCATCTGCTGTCTTCATCCACCATTGGAAATCATAGGATGTGAGTTGTGGATTGTAGCATGTCGAGGGATCATGCTGATGACACCATCTGCCTTCTTCATCCACTATTGGAAATCATAGGATGTGAGTTATGGATTGCAGCATGTTGGTAGAGGGATTATGCTTATAATTTTAATTCCATGTTTCATGCTGTATTGGAAATATCAGGAGGTGAGTTGTGAATTGCAGCATGTTGGTAGAGGGATCATGCTGATGACACCATCTGCCCTCTTCATCCACCATTGGAAATCATAGTGGGTGAGTTGTGGATTGTAGCATGTTGGTAGAGGGATCATGTTGATGACACCATCTGCCCTCTTCATCCACCATTGGAAAACATAGGATGTGAGTTGTGGATTGCAGCATGTTGGTAAAGGGGTCATGCTGATGACACTATCTGCCCTCTTCATCCAATTGGAAATCATAGGTAGTGAGTTGTGCATTGTAGTATGTTGGTAGAGGATCATGCTGATGACACATCTGCCCTTTTCATCTACCATTGGAAATCATAGGTGGTAAGTTGTGAAATGCAGCATGTTGGTAGAGGGATTATACTGATGACACCATCTGCCCTCTTCATCCACCATTGGAAATTATAGGAGGTGAGTTGTGGATTGCAGCATGTTGGTGGAGGAATCATGCTGATGACATCATCTGCCTTCTTCATCCACCATTGGAAATCATAGGAGGTGAGTTATGGATTGCAGCATGTTGGTAGAGGGATTATGCTTATAATTTTAATTCCATGTTTCATGCTGTATTGTAAATATCAGGAGGTGAGTTGTGCATTATGGCATATTGGTAACAATGCCATCATCACCCTTTATTCACCATTTCAAAATTTAGGAGGTGAGTTGTGTATTACAATATATTGGTAGAGAAATCATATTGTTGACTTTATCTTCACTGTTCATCAACCTTTGTAAATTGTAGGAGGTGAGTTATGCCTTGCCATAAGTTCATATGAGCATTATTCTGCTAACATCATTCTTCATTTATTGGCACTCTATTTTATGTTGGAAATCATAGGATGTGAGTTTTGTATTGTGGCATATTGGTAGTAAGATCACACTCATGGCTCCATTTCCCTTGTGCTCTTTACCCACCATTGGAAATTATAGAAAGTGAGTTGTGCATTGCACCATGTTTGTAGGAGAATCACTGATGGATGCATATTCCCTTTTCATCTATTATAGAGAGTGAGTTGTATGTCACAATATGTTGATAGAGCAATCATGCTCACAACTCTGACTCCAACTCCACCCTTTATCTATTTCTGGAATTGTAGGCTGTAAGTTGTAAATTGCAACATTTCAAAAAAGGCATTTGTGACTCCACTTTTTTCCATGTTGGAAATTATAGGAGGTGAGTTTTATATTACAGTTGGTAGAGGAATACTACTGATGCCTTCATTTTTACATTTTATCCACCATTGAACATTCTAGCTTGTGAGTTGCACTGCATGTCAGTAGAGTGATTATCCTAACAACATCATTTCTACTCTTATTTAATGTTTACAATCATAGCTTGTGAGTTGTCCCAGGTGTTTGCAGAGTAATTGTACTAATCACTGTACTTCCACTATTCATTCTACAATAAATATCTTATCATAGAAGGTGAGTTGTACACTGTAGTATTTGTTAGAATGATGATGATGATTTTATTTCTGTGCTTCATCCTTTATTTGAAATAACAGAGGGTGAGTTATGCATTGCAACATATTGACAGAATGATAGTGATCACCTTTCATCCATACTGCAATTTATAGCTTGTAAGTTAAGAATTGCATCATGTTAAAAGAGATATCATATTAATGACTTGATTTCTGCTGTTCATTTTGCATTATAAATGATAGCCTGTAAGCCCTTCATTGCATGATATAGGCAAGGGATTATGCTAATGATTTCCCCTCTCTGTTTATCATCCTTTGCTGCATATCATAGTCTGTGAGTTGTATCATGACATATAAGCAATACAATTTCTAATGGCTGTATTCTCAACCTTTATTCTTTATTGAAATTAATAGTCTGTTAGTATTTTCTTTTTGTTTTATTTTCACTCTTTTCCATTCACTCAATTGCAAAACTATAGGCTGTAAGTAATGCTTTTGACATGTTAGTGGAATGATGATGCTGATTATTCTGTCTTTGATCTTTGTCCTCTGTTTGAAATCATAGGAGGTTGGTCCACTACACTCAACATTGTATCATTCACTAATTCAATTTCTCCCTGCCATTTTCAATTATAGATGGTGAGTTAGAAATAAGATTTGAAAAGTAAAGACTAATATTATTACCCTTGATTGAAATTGATAGTTTGTAAGTTATTTGTTTTGATTTGTTAGAAAGTTGAAAAATGCTAATAGTCATCTATGTATTTTTTTCTTTCACTTTCAAAAATTGTAGGAGGTAAGTTAAACATATTGTGTTATTATCAGATGATTTCCATATGTTCAAATTTCCCTTGTTTTTCATATGAGAATAGCAAGTAAGCTTTTTGTCATATTCTATTTTCATGTATTTTCTTACCACTGTTCATAATTTTATAGTTGGTATGTTTTCTTTTAACAATCACCTGGTACTTCAATGTGTTTTCAGGATGTGAGTCATTTACATATGTAACAACACCTCATTTATTATTTCATAGAAGGTATGTCTGTCAAATCTTCAAAGATTTTTGTATTTATCAAACATCAGGAGGTTAGCATATATAACAAATCATTTCATCATTCATGCTCTCATAAATAAATAACAGCTAGTCACTGCAACAAAGGTAATACCTTTCCTGTGATCAAGTGTTTTGTGTTAAATTTAGTGCATAGGGCTATGTTGGTAAAAGTGAAGTTCAAGCTGTGAACCCACACAACTTGGTAATCTTATTGATCTTATATCACACATCTCAGTCTCATAAGAAATAAAGATCCCTTTTTCCACATGGAAGCAGATCATTCAAGCTGGTGTTGGTGTGTTTTACACAAGTGGCATATATTATATATATTGCTAAATTTTTACAATACAGATGTTGTTCTAATATCAGAGCATTCATTCTTTTTGCATCAGCAAAAGGAGCCTAATCCATTCCTCTTATCAACTGGGAAGTACAAGGTATCAGGTGTTCATGATAGGATTCAAAAGGCCCTAGAGAAGCTCTTTCTGAAATATGGCAAAGCATCTCATGAGGAAAGAGTAAAGATGATCACTGATGTCATTCTTGAAAACCGCTTGTATGTATTAAATATATTCATCAATATTTATGTAATTTGATAACAATTTTACCCAGATCCACTACTAAATAGATGATTCTGTAGTAGATCAGGACTTCAAGTGCTTGAAATAATGGATGGTCAAGAAAAAGATGAATAGAAGTTGGTGAATCATATAGGAGAATTATATAGGAGAATCATGGAAATCATGCTTACTGGAAATATTTCAACTTTTCTGCTTTTGCCTTTATGAACATCTAGTGTTTGCCCATGCACAATGAAATGTATTTGTGATCTGTGATATCTTTTAGCATCAATCATGAATGATTCATGTGAAAATTTTAGGTTGCAAGAGGGAATTTCAGAAAGGGCACAAGCTACTCTCTTTGCATTGTAAACATATAACTATACATATTCTGCAAATTTTTGAAATAATGGTAACTGAACTTAGATAAAGCCTGGTAGATCAAGTCTTTTAGCATGGCTAGAGAACAATTTTTGAAAATGCAGCAATTGTATTGACACATGGGATATGATAGATGAAAGGCAAAAAAAACATGGTGGGCTGAGTAAGCTACAAGGCTATTTGGCTAACATATATAAATCACTGAGGTTAGCTTTTGTGAATGCATTTCTTCATCTCTTAGAATGAACTGTCATGGGAATGGTAACAAATGCCTGGAAAATACCACATAAGCATCATACCTCTCTTTTAGCCAAATATTATACATGTTCAAGTTGTCAACCCCATTGACCACTTCACATACATCTGGTTGACCCTTTAGTCTTTTTGATCTAGAATAATGTTAGCAAACAGACCATCACAGACCATAGCAAGGCAATTACAACATGTTTTCCTGGACTACATATAGAACATGAGTACCTCAAATACTTGAACAAATGCTTGACAAGATTAAGCAGATCTGAGGTATGAAATCAAAGGCATATGTGACCATGTTGTTGTTTGGGCTTTTCTCCCACAAAAATATGTATATCTGGCATGAAAAACTCTAGATTAGAATATCTTTCCTCATTGTACATATAATATCTATTATAAGGTTAAGGCACAATCAGACCCTTTAAAACTCATGTTTTAAAGCCTGGTCCAGTCTGGTCTTTTGATCCTTTTTAGAGGCAACCAGACTGAGACTGGAAAAAGATGAATGATGAAGACAATGATGGCAACAAGAGACAAATGGGCAAGTGATCAGTGCACATAGGCAAAAGATGGATTGCAAATCACAATACAAGGGATTTATAGTCCAAGGGAATACTCTAGACTTGTCCTAAGTAGAAAGAAGCTAAAGTGGATAATCAGTACAAGAAGTACAACATGCCACATCAAAGGGTCAACAACAATCTTATGGAAAGGTACAAAACAATCCAGACTGGTCTGAAACACAAAAGAATTTCAATGAAATCAAAGAGAGACAATCTGAAAATGAAAGAACTGTTGGAAATCAGAGTTGAGTCAACTTGTTTGGACTCGACAGTTAGTAGATTACATAAGCAGACCTTATTTTGGTTGCTTCATACTATAGCTTTTTCTTTAGTGACTACACTATAGTTTTCTACAGGTTATGAGCCCTGCTAGCACAGAGTAGCTCACTCACCTGACCTGAATTTGAAATGGCAACATTTTTTGAACTTGAAGATTTTGATATTCCTGCACTCAAACTAAACAGTCAAAACTGGCAACACTTCCACATGAGCCTAGAGTGTGTTGTTAGTCATATTGGAGTTAGCAGGTATTTCTATGGAACAGTCATGGATGGATTCAACAGAGCTCATCATGCACAGGCAAAATTCCTCATCACTAGTGCACTCCTAGATTCAATCATTATTGACATCATCCACCTGACAACTACTTATGAGATATTCAACTACCTACAACAATGCTATGAGAAGCCTACTGTTGATGATGACAAAGCACAAGTGGCAGTGCAGACAATCAGAGAAGTTGACAATGATGTGCGCATATACTCAGTAAGTCACTAAGTAAGCTAAGAGCTAGTTTGGTATGATGCAAAAATTGAATTCTTTCTGATTGCTCATGTTTGGTGTGCTACAAATCACTTGGCTTGTTCTCTGATATACAGTTGGAGACTGAACTCTATCCTCCCCCCATTGACTCTATGAGCAACTTTCCATCCCATTCATCTAACATCTGATGCCTTCTGATCCAGGAGATCCTCAAGTTAATCCAGGATCTACTACTTGCATTATTTGATGCCCTCAAATCTGGGATCTGAAAGGACCCAAACCCATATCATACTTCTTCACTCTCTGGATATCATTGGCTACTTGAACTCCTCACTGGACACCCCGAGCACATACACTGTGAGCTTGGGCTCCACAAATCTATGTTTTTACACCTTGTAAATGAACTACAATGGATTGATTGTGCTGATTTGAAGAACATCACATTGGAGGAGCAGCTTGCCAATTTTCTCTATACCTGTGTTACTGGCCTCACAACATGACATGTCAGAGAATGATTCCAGCATTCAAATGACACCATCTGTTGGTATGTCTCACAGACTTTGTGTTATGCATTAATTCATGCCTCTCACATTAGGTACTTCGAAAAGATCACATGCACATTATCATCTCCTCCATTCTACACAGATTATGTCCAGTTTCCAGATGGACAACACATTCCCTTGAAGATTCACAACAACCTGAAATTCTGGCCATTCTTCCATAATGCTATTGGTGCAATCAATGGCAGTCATATCACCATTTCTCCACCAGCTATCATTCATGGGAGATATAGGAACCACAAAGGATTCCTTTCACAAAATGGCCTTTTTGTCTACAACTTCAACTTGATGTCTATCTACATGCTGACAGAATGGGAAGGATCAGTGATGGATGCACAAGTGTATGATGATGCAATCTCCACCAATCTCCTGGAAAATTCCTTCTTGCTGATGCTGGTTACCTGTTGTGTAACCAGCTTCTTGTTCCCTATCAAGGTGTCCAATATCACCTTGCTGAGTGGGGTCATGCAAATTTTCGGTACATATTCAAGTTTGACTATTCTATGGTACTACATTTGAATCACTGATTCTATACTACAGGCCTGCAAACTGAGAAGAACTGTTTAATTTACAACATGCATCTACACACAACATGATAGAGCACATTTTTGGTGTTTTGAAGCAATGGTTTCACATTCTTCTGTTACCACCAGAATACAACCTCAACATCCAGGCACAGATTCCAGCAGCATTGTGCACCCTGCACAATTTTATTCTCAGTCATGATCCTAGTGACATCAATGCCAGCAAAGACAACTGCAATGATGACAATGACAATGACAATGAAGATTGACTACCTACCATGAGTGGCAGCGCTTCAGCTGATGCCAATCATCATCAACCTGACAACCAGAATGCAAGTGCATGGAGGGATGCTATTGCACAGGCAATGTGGGAAAGCTACCAACAAATTCTGGCAGATCACACATTGGAGGATGATAATTGGAGTGATCTTGATGTTGAATTAAAGAGCATCATTGATTATCAGTTGGTCTGACATGTAGGTCTGAGTCAATTGTACAAGTCACACTCATTACAAGTCATGCAACATGATCTCATTCCAAATTAAAGAGTATCATTGATTATCAGTCAGTCTGATGTGTAGGTCTGAGTTATTTGTACAAGTCACACTCATTATGAGTCATGAAACACGACAATCTCATTCATTCAAGTACAAGAAATACAGGGAAACTTGGATAAGGACAAGAATGTAACAAGTTCATGCCCCACATGAAGTACTCATACTGGGACCAGAAGAACCAGGACCATACTTTGCAAACAAATCACCAATGTACAACAAGCAGGTATCAGCATCTGGCAAAGAAGTAAAAATTACAGCAGAGACAGGGTCTGCAGAGAAGTGAATACTCATAAATTGATGATGTTCTGCAGGTATTGAGGTTTGACTGTACAACATTTGGGTTGTATCATGTACAGCAATCAATGGATCCAGCATTGTCATTTGAATAGAGTTGCTGAGATGGCAGATGGAGGAATCTAAAATATGGATGGAAGTAATAGTTGATATGGGCCCATTGCTGCCGCTGTGGCACATGCCACCAGATGTGGCTTGTGACAAAGTTCAGCTATGTTTTCCAGAATGCAGTCTAGCAGAATGAACTGACAATGTGGGTGGTGTTGATACAGGGGGCCCAAAGGTGAGAATAAAATGGAGTGGACCTCTGACTCTAATTCTTCAGGAGACAATGAGGAAAGGGGGCATTTGTTCTTCTGCTGGCATGGTAGCCATGGCAGGTGACTTGGCAACATATATATGACAGAGGGTGTATTGTGTGAGATGGAATACATGGTGGGAGAGTTGATTGATGTGGGAGATGCTGACAGGGGTGGCACAAGAGTATGAATAGCTGTGGAAACAGTGTTGGCAGCCATTGTGATGACTTGCTAATCTGCCTCTGATAGAGAGGCCAGTGTGTTGTCTAATTCATGGGTGCCTATGGCATCAAACAAAGGTGTTGCTGACTCCGAGTTGAAGTGAGGCAAGTTCTTCATAGTCCCACCTACTATAGCAGTACCACGGTGTGCACCAGCACCTGTCGCACCACCCAAAGGAAAGATTTCATCCATCTTTTGTAGATGGATCCACAGTTTGTTACAGAACTTCTTCATTACATGATTCCCCTTGGAGATGTCAGATCAAGTTGGGTGCTACTCCCTAAGAATTACAGCTTACCTTTCTAGCTGTGAATGCATCAAACACTGTGATCTCAGATGCAGTCTAAATGTTTGTGCCACATTCATCATCATAGTGGACATCAGAGAGGTTGCACCAGGTTTTGAGCACCAATAAGGCATGCTTCATCTAGTATGTTTCAAGATTAGTGAGCTGTGGAAGTTCCGACAGTGGCATCACTTACTGTTCCCCACTTATATTTCACACTTTTGATGTCCTTTTGCTTTCCCTCATAAGTCAGAAATAAGCTCTTGAGATGTTCAACAGCCCCAGTGAAGACAGGGTCCTTAAAGCCCCCTGCATCAGTACATTGTGAATGATGGGTATGAAGGTAGTCAACGAGCACAGCTATCAGAACTGCTGATCATCTCACCTTGTTTGTGCTAATTGTCTCACAACTTGGATTCTTACATTGACCATCCTGTCTTGCTCTTTGTCTCTTCACATTCACATTGATCATCCTGTCTCACTCTTTGTCTCTCCACATTCACATGATACATTGTCTTGCTTTCATCATACAATACTTTACAGATACTGCACAAGTATAAGTAGTCCAGACTCTTCATATATGATCCTCAGTTTCGAGATTATCCATTGCTTGTGTCCATTGTAGTTCTCTTCAAGTTGCCAGTCTTGAGGTCCTGACAGAATCTTGAAACTGCCCTCTTTACATCCCCATTCACTTTGAATGCCAATGACTCTTTCCCTATTTGGCCTTGCCTTCAAGTCGAGCCATCACTTCAATGCTCCTCATTGCCCTTCATTTGAGCTCTTGTGTGCTCATGGAACTTCCTCATCCCACTCCTGCATTTTGTTGATTGGATGTAGGTTGAGCCTTAGCTCCCCAAATCCGGTTGACAACACAAACCATTCATCCACACACTGGTCACTGCTACAAGGCTGGTTCTTCATCAGATGTCCTTGGCAAACCAATGCGTCCCTTTTCCTACTACCTGTTTAAATCCATGAATGACAATGTTGTTCAAAAACATGCAAGACCTTGCTGCTGCACTGCCACCTCTTCAGAATGCCCTTGATGCTGACATTGCTATGCATCATGATCCACTACTACCCAAACTTCCTCAGAACCCAAGACCGCATCACCCTGGAAAGTCAGTTGTTGCTAAATCCAACATGTTCAATGGCAGTAAGGACAAGTATGTTCAATGGTGCCAATCCCTCATCCTCTACTTATCGGAATATGAGCATCCACCCTCTGACTATCAGAAATTCATGATCACACTTTCCTACATGCATGGAGACAACACTGTGGGGCATTTCACAGACCTCTACATGATCCAACACCAAGATGACTTCAGGGGTGCCTCATGGACTGAGTTCTGCAAAGAGCTCAATATGATGTTCTTCCCTGTTGCCCTCTATTGTCAAGCTGAGCAGAAACTCCTCATACTCAAGCAGAACAAGAATGAGACTGTTGGGGACTACTTTATTCAAATGAAACAGTTGATCACCAAAGCTGAATACTCCACTGAGCTCAACATGTGCACCCTCATTAATGTCACACATAATGGACTTAAGAATGTCGTTGTCAAGTTTGTTGAAAGGTATCAGGTGGAACTAATTGATAGTGATGACTTTGAGCAGTGGGAAAAGTCCCTTGTCCATGGAGATCAAATTATTGCTGAAATTGCAGTGAGAAAGAGGGATACTGGGTTGGTCACTTGGCCCTGCTGGTCCCAGGCCGATGATGCTTGCACTACTACCTTTACTATGCCCTCCACCGCTGCTTCAGTATCCAAAGCACCAACATCAACCTCTAGCACAAGTGCTGTAGTGTCCGGCCAGGTTGGTACCTTTGGTGGACAAGGTATTCCCATGAACTTGTCATGTGCCCAAGCTAAAGGGAAGTGCATTCATTGTGGCAAGGCCTGGCCCTGCACCGAACACTTCAGACCTTGTCCTCATCAAGTACATGTTATGGATTTTTGCAGACAAAAGATAGAGTATATGACTGCTGAGGAGCTTGCAGACTCCATTTCACACATTGAAAAGGATTTTCCTGCTGGAGTGTAAACAGGCCAACTACAACTCCTGTAAAGTATGCATTGAACAATAGCTGCTCCATTCTCCCTGTTCAACAATGCAAGGCCCAGACAGGGTCGAGTGATGCTGGTGTGAGCTCCTCCCCTGTTCCCATTTGCCACGACAATCTAGTGAGTCCAAGGTGAGCTGCTGAGCACTCCCCAGTTCCCACAATTCTCAAATGGCCATTGACATCATTCCTGGCTGATCACTAAAATGACCAGACTCACTGAAGAGCTGATAGTCTGAGCTGAGAGCAAGCAGGGTGAGGAATTAGTGGACAGTGGAGAATGGGAAATCTCCAAGTGAACAAGACTGGGGAGTCCAGTCATTCACCTGAGCCTTTATATACTGTTCTAAGATTTGTACATGTGGATGGTAGATCTAAGATATCCTGTGTCTAGTCTACCATGCGGAATACATGTGTGTACAGCCCAGATAACTGGATCATACCCTAGAGGACGAAGGGGAGTCATAGTAAGTCGAAATGTACATGAGAAGGAACATGAGGATGAGATAGGGGCATGAGGCAGAGATAGTGCACAGAGATGAAATACATGAGATGCCTATGAGGTAGATAAGTGAATGACTATCTATGACTCATTCCTGATTGATCCGACTAGTTGTGACTCATCCTGAGTTGACTTGACTAGGTGTGACTCATCTACTAGGCATGACTCATCTACTAGGCGTGACTCATCTAATAAGTAGTGAAGTAAAAGTGTACGAAATGTTAAGTAACTACTAAGGATTAGGAGAAATGTAACACTACCCCCTCTCTATGAGTCAGACTCTGAATGACTTTTGTCAAGGAGTACCTTTTTGATACTTGGGATTACATCAGGATCTGTATCTGATGTACAATCTGGATCGAGGATAATTAGGGCATTTGGATGATTAGAGGGGCCAGCCTCTGGTTGTTGGAACATAGGGAGTGGGGATGCTTCTTGGTTAAATGTGGGTACCCAGTCCCATTGGGTGTGTGGGGTAATTAATATCAGAATTGGATCAATGTTCATTTCATTGAATGGTTCCAGTGAGCCTTCTGATTGCTCAGGATCTGTGTCTGAGATTTCTGGTGGCTCCGGAGTTGTTTCTGATATCTCCACTGATGATGAAGTCACTGATGATGCAATAACTTCTTTGATCAAGGGAGGGAGTATTGGTACCCAATGTTCCAGGAAGGGTGGGAGATGATTGTAGAACATCCTTGCGAGTTCATCAATGTGTATCCACCTTGGATCATTGAATGGGTTTCCCCATTGTCCACAATTGTTTCCTTGTTTCAATTGTGGTTCGGGATCAGGGAAGATCACATCATCAGGGTTGTTTACCTGATGCCATTCTTCATGATCTTCTGCTGTTAGTCCCCAACCTTGTTCTGCCCAATTTCCTACATTGTTATTGTGATCCCAATTTCCTCCAGGGTACTCATCTGGTTCATCATTGTCATAGGGGTTTTCACCAGGGTTAAGCATATATGGATTTGGTCTGAGTGGGCCAAGATCTATTGCTTCTGACATTTGATCTTCTTCTTCTTGGTCCCATAGTTGGTCCCAAGATCACCAATGTCTATTTGGGCGAATCTCAAAGGTGAGGAGATCTTATCTGAGATCTCTGTACCAAAAGTGAAGATCTAATGAAAGCCCTGTTTCAAGATGACAGATTGCTATCAACCATAGAGTGAGGATAAGAATGATGATGAAGATAAATAAAAGAGAGTAGGTCCATAAAGATAAAAGAGTAGATAAGATCATAGGGGTGTTTGGAGAGAAGAGAATAAGAATGCATAGGAAGATTTCGAGAATGTATGATAGAATTTCAAGGGTGAATTCCATTGTAAGCAATTTGTGGGAGCAAGGCTCAACCGGATTTCAGATGTTAGCATGTAGTACACCTTTCGGGGGTGCACCTAGGATCAATGTGTTGTTCACCCTGTTGCAGCCCAGGGGTTCTTTCAATCTACATCTAAGTGATCAAAAGATAGGTGATCCTGGCTAATTTCTGGAATCGGTTTTCCACAAAAGGTGAATAGAGAGTAGAAGGTGGTCTGTGACATAGCTAAATGTTGAGGTGCACTAGGATGGGATCGATGGAAATCCTTGATTGCTGATTGAGCATTCTTTAGATTAGATTTAGGTTCCCATGTTTAATCTTCATCAGTGTAGCCTTTCCAATGTATGAGGTATTCAAGGCAATTTCCTTTATATCACAAATCTACGATGTATTCCACTTTGTATTCGATTTCTCTTTCTTCAGTAACTTCTATTGGTCCAGGTTTATATGTGGTTTGACCTTCAAGGCATTCCTTGTATGGTTTAACCCAGAAGATGTTTACTACTGGGTGAATTCACATAGATTTCGGAAGATGCAATTCTATTGTGTTATCTCCAATTCATTTCATAATCTCATAAGGTCCTAGCCAATGTTCTGTTAGCTTATGTGATAATCGGGTGAGTTTGAGATTTTCGGTAGAAAGCCAAACTTTATCTCCAATTTGGTAATCAGGGGCGTTAGATCTATGTCTATTGGCCTGATTCTTCATTTGTAACTTAGCTTTCTCTAGATTACTCCTTGTTTGTTCTAGAGTAGCTTGCATTTGTTTAGTCAATTCTTCAGCAGCTGGAGCTTTGGTAACTTTTTGTTCAAAGCCCATGTGTGGCTGATAGGATCTAGTAACTTCGAAAGGTGATTT
>JBBPOB010000572.1:0-15170 GCA_038091275.1 Tylopilus subfusipes | reverse complement strand
ATCTCGCGTGCGTTTTTACGATCTCACTTTTCATTTTAGACAAGGACCCAATGCAATTTACACCGTGCGTCCTGGCCGATACTTTGTTCCCCTTACTTAGGGTCTCGCGTTAGCAACGAACCTTGCCATCATCCTGGCCCTTGCAGCAGTTCTTCCAGATGTCCATGTTTCAGAAATCAATCACATTGCCAACGCAACTGCGGTTGCTCTCTAGAATGTAAGTCGTCTTCACCACATTCGACACAAACTCATAGTGTATAGGCAATCGCCGATGGAAAGGATGTCGTTGCTCAAGGGCTAGGCCAAGGTGGAGCTGTGCTACAGAGAAGTGTCCTTGTGTCGAGGCATTCCGGGAATGTGATCCAGAACTGTGCGTCAACTGCAGATGCATGTGAGCCTCGTTATATGCGCAGGTGGCCATTGTATTAATTGGTTCGCTGGTTTGTAAGAGGTAAGCTCCCGCGTTGTTGGTCTCGGCGCCATGTCGTTCTTAGGACTTCAGCCGATGACACGCTGTGTCACAATTCTCAAATCCAGCGTGGAGCTCACAAGGTTTGTAAACCCTTCACACAACCTTTACACGTAAACAAGGCCGTGCTCACGTACAACAGAAGTTAGAGATTAAGAAGAGTAATTGGGGACTAGGAACCTTCCTGACCGAAGAGGCGCAAGCAGGTGACTTATTAACAGGTACGCATTCGCGATACCACGCAGCTTTATGCGTCATCCACCCTATTGTAGAATACGTTGGGGAGTTGATCTACGAACCCACGGTCGAGAGCCGGGCGTATGTCTCATTTATCGCGATGATTACATTCCAACTCATCTTTTTTCATTCATACGCAGAGATCTGGCCGCACATCGCAACCGGTGTTACGTCTTCGCCTTGAACAATACGTTTTCACTGGATGCAACATATGCAGGCAACATCTCCAGGTTTATTGACCACTATGGCGCAGGGCGAAGTAAACGGGCAAACAGTCGAGCCCTTGGTATATCCTTACCTAGCATCTTTGACGCAAAATTGATTTGGCATTCTAGTTCGGCTGGTCAATGGGGATCATCGGATAGGCATTTTCGCTGGTGAGCCGTTCGCTATCCTTCAGAGATTCGATAAGATCCGTTTCACAGTTCGAGACCTGGAAGCTGGTTCGCAGGTCCTAATGAATTATGGATCTCTGTTTTTCTCCGAGTGAACCTCGATGTGCAGCCATAGTCGTTTTACACACCATAGACCAACCTGGAATGTCGACGCCAACGCAGGGACACAATACAAACATGGTTTCATTAAATTCCCATGAGTCATGTCTTGCTGTCAATGTTCTGCGATAACGTCTGCCAAGGTACTTCACGGTGCCAGGAGTCAGGCCCATGACAGTGCAGTGTTCTGGAGGACCCATTGGCGGGTACCACCGCCACCTGCCATCGCCACCTCACACGAACAGGGGCACATGATATACATAGCTTCAGTGAGTGGTCACATCACGGCAAGTTCTGGGATCACGTAGAGCCCCAACTGAAGGGCAGCCAATTACATGTATTCCCCTGCTCTTGGAAGGCACCGTTCATGGCTATGATGGCGGCGCCACTTGGCACGTTCCGTGATCCCCCTGGTGGATTGCGAGCGCCGAGAATTGGAATTTAGTTGTATTGATTCCCTCGCTTCCTGTGGATCCCCATCAGTGTACTGGCTCCAGCCTGGACAAACTACCAAACGGAAGTACTTAGACAGGGTAGTTCGAGTTGCTACTTGTTGAATTGGTGCGACAAGTACTAGTAGCAAGTCGTGCGTGCAGCCGGATCGACCTCGGCTCTGTGGAGGACTCGGGGCGGCTCCAGGCTATGGCTGCTTTGGACTCACTCTTCACGCTACGACGAGCGGGGTCCCTGGATGGCACCTTGTTTACGTGTCTTTACTGCCATGACCGTCCAGGGTTCATTATAAGTCAAGTGATTACGGCCAGCGCTGGGACCAGCGTCATTGGAGGGGTATAAGTGCTGTGGACGTTGCCTGTGCCAGTGGGTCTTCTCACGTTCCCCTCCGTTATGCTTCTTCACCAGAGCGCAACACTGACCAGTCTAGAGCCCCTGATAGAATACAACAACTGAATGCGGTTTCATCATCATGAAGTAGACCTTCGTCTGAAAATCGATCCCTCTCTCGACTGGTATCGTTTCCATCTTTCTTGTTTCAGGCTGGCACTGTTTCCCCTCATCTCTGTTCTGCTCCGTGTCAGCGCTGTTTAGACGTGATCTGTCATCTTGTAATACTCCTGCGGATCTTTCACCAATTTCTGTCTTTTTGATGGCATGTGGATTTGTGCCACGGAGTGCTCAACGTTCGTTCCATCCTTCGTCATTCAGAGCATCACCGTCGGGGAGAATCAGACCAATCGGTTTTGCTCCCCGAATTCTAGCCGAACATTCTCTCTATTCGCCACGCGCTGTTCCGTTCAAATATTTTGCAACCCACAACCCCCGACTTGGTTGGAGTTTCGAATCTGGATGGCTCTGACTTTTAGCGCTGCTCGCCCACGACAAACTCACCTATTTCACATCAGCACGGACTTTTTTCCGCTAACGAAGTGGACCCTTGGACGTTCGTGATCGGGCAACCTCCCGACGCTCATTGGGGATGATCTGCTGTCGCACCTTTGCCGCAAAAACCGTGTTCCTGTCCCATGATACGGGTCCAGTCGTACGAAATCTGGTATGCAGTCAATGCCTCGTGCATCTGTTGATGGGTGGCCGGCGTTTTCGAAATGGGGATGGGTGTGGGGAACCTGGCAACCTTTACGGCCCCCCGACTCAATTCAGTGTCTCGCTCGGACACCTTAAAACCCCACCCGCCTTATGCTTCTCAGCTCCCTCTCCCTCTCCGACTTTGTCTTCTCCCGTAAACGTGTTACGTCCCAGCCTCCCCCTCCAACGCCAGACAACATACCGTACCCTTTGACTACGCATCTCGCCTCGGTTTGACCGGACTAATGATGCACCACAGTCGGAACAGCCCCACGCACAGGAGTGAGAACTTGCTGTGCACTGACTTAAGCGGGAAAACCTTAAGTATCCATCGGTGCGCTCATATCCCTATAAAGGCTAAACTCTTTGTGACTCGGTCGCCACAGCAGTTCGTTGGGATACCCACCGAGTACTCAGTCTCTCGCGCTGAGCAGTTTTGGCGAACGCATCTCCTCCCCCGCTGCCCCGTTCGCCCCGTTCACTTAAATTCACTTCCATCGCTAATGCCGTTTCTTTCAGGACCCCCATGGAGCCAATGCTGGCTCCTAACAGAGATCAAATGATATATAACGTGGACCTGATGGCCTCTGTAAATTTACTTACCATTCGGCATCGGGGTGCTCTGACACGATTCACAGGAGTATTGCCCCGACCCGCTTCCCATGCACCCCCCGAACCTACCCCAGTTCTCAGGTTACTGCTCTGTCGCCGACAGTAGCTTTGCCGCTGCTGGCGCATACGACCCGTTCATGCCCGCACACCAACCACTTGACATCTCTCTGGAACTTGGAAGAATGTTCTCTGAACCCTATGCTGCACACCAGCCACCAGTACCTCCCACCGCACCAGAACAGTCCATTCTACCGATCCTACAATTCAACTATTACCCCTGTCTGTGGCTGAGAGGCCCACAGTGCGACGGCTCAGCCCCAGGCAGGAACCGCGAGATGGGGGAACACCTACGATCAGTTCATCATTTTGTCGGACACGAGCGGGATACAGTTCAGTGCGAGTGGGAAAACTGCGGTCAAGTCATGCAACGCATGAACGTCCCGCGGCATATCGTGTCGCGGCATCTCCTCGCTGCAGCAATTTGTCGCTTTTGCAGAAAGCAGTTTAGTCGGCCCGACGTGGTCGCTCGTCACGAGAAGACGTGTGGTGGCGTCTCCCGCGTCTCGAATAGTTCCCTCTCCAGGGCCAGGAGAACGACCAACGTGCCACGTAACCCTGTGATTTAGGCTGTTCTGTGCCGACCAGCTGACCGATGAATTGTACTACGCATTTCGTCAAGTCGCCACATTCGCTTCCGCGGATTTTGCACATTTAATATGCATATCATTGGCTGAGCTGAGCAGTTCATTTATGTTATCATCTTCATATGCATGATAGCAGGGACCCGTCATATTTACTGTATTTGATGCTTATTTTGACGTTGCCGCTACATAACTTGAAATATCTCGCTGAAATTGATCCGCGTGCTGCTCAATTTAGTCGTGCTTATCGCCTTGGCTTGCTAGCTTACTTCCTCGGAACGATCGTGGTCGGCTCACGCCAATCGCTAATACACGTTATCGTGGTCCACGCGGAGATACGAGTACATACATGTTGCGATCTCAACGGGACATGACAGCGGCTGTTAAACGGTCGCATACTATAACCCGGATCGACCTGACCTGGATATGTTCCGCGCCGAAGGGACTTGGTGCCAGTCCTTGGACTCCTGGCGTCGGGTGGCGGATGAAGGAAACGTGCTGATGAAATTAGGATCTAGGGGAGAATTCCAGAAGAAAAAAAAATTGGACTGTTTTGCGGCGCTCTTGTCGAACCATTTTGGTCACAGATGCGGCGTGTTGATGCAAGATCCAGCTAGAATTCCGCCGCTTTCGTTAAACTTTGCTGATCGTGGATGCCTGAATCATATTCCGCATGTGGAATGAATCGCCGACCATCTGAGCAAACTGGGATATCGCTATTGAATGGATGACATAGGCGTACAGTTCCTGACTACTGCGCAGGGGGCTATCTATTCAAGAGACGGGGGCGGTAGAGGGTGTGCCAACACGATCGGAAGGATCTGTAGCTTCTCCTTGTCCCACTGGTCGTGCCATGCTGTCCGCAAAGAAGGTCCGAGCAACCTGTCTGACAGATCCGATACGTACCACGCCAGTCGTGTAGTAAGCATCGCTCTCGACAAGCTTACGAACGGCTTCCAAACTTTCCGCCTCGAAGATGAGGATGGAACCAAAGAACTTCCGATCAACAGGGGCTGCGTTGGCAGAATCTGAGGTCATAACGCTTCCGCCAATTCCTGTGTTCCATCACGCCCCCGTCAGAAAATGATTTTGTTTCTTCTTTCGTAAACTTGAAGCGCCAGCGGGATGCTTGCGAATTGTGCCCTCCATGATTAGTTGGTATGCGTTCTCGAGATGCGGCGGCGGCACGGCGCGTCGCCTCACATGAGCGCCCGGGTCCGTGTAATCTGGAGCTCAAACGACGAACTTGGTGACTCACTGAGGCCCAGGCTCACTGGTCGTTATGGTTCCCAGGGAAGAGTGAGGTGAATTGCCGGATGCGATTGCGCCCTCATAAGATCCTGCCAGTGGCAAGGAAATCCTGTCAGCACAAGAACGAATTGGGTCGCGACATCGGGCACGAACTCCGCTAGAGGAGCGCCGCATTTCGGAACTGCCTGGAGATAAGACGGCCCGGGATCGCCGGCGGGGACTTGAGAGGCACCCAAAATTGGCGGGAAGTAATAAGTCTGGCGTGCGTTCCCATCTGAATTCGCAAGGACAGCCTTGTCACGTCGTACACACCATTCGCGACTGTTCTGATCGGAAAACGGCTGGATAAGAACTTTTCGGCGACCGTTCCTGTGCTATTTCTAATGGAAAGGGAAACTTACCTGGTCCCGGGTTTCCTGCCAGTGGTGCTGCCAGCCTTCCTACAGGGTCTAGGACGTGCGAGCGCGGGAAACTTGGTTGCTGGGCCTTGCCAGTAGTTACCACCCGACCACGATCATGGTCTTCAACCGTGCGTTCACCAGCGCGACAAGAACCATCCTTTATCGATTTGGAAGTACAACAGCTGCGTTGTTTCTGTGCGAGTGTTCCGAGATACCGCACCTACTTGATCTGGTCTCCCGATTACACGGACGATGGCGCGCTCGCACGTAGAATGGCTGTCTGGCCGAGGCATTTCATAACGGCGAACAAACACATCAAGCAAGGCATATTGAGTGAGCTCGAGTAACGGTAATGCGTGAGATGTGCCGCCGCCGCCTTGCTGACTTGTTCTTTCATAGAAGTGGCTGGTGGGCTGATTACCCCAGAGAGCCAAGATGCTGCGCCGGCGGGTAAGAAATTCGTTGGTCCAGTTTTACTATATAAAGTCGACTCTATCGAGGATGTCAGAATACTGGTCGAACAGGACCTATACTGGACGCAGAACGTTGTAAGTTGGTCTACGATCCCGTACAGCTGGACCCTGAGTGTTGTGGCATGAACCGTTAGTGGGATAAAGAGAAGCTGTTAATTCCCCCAGTCCTGGTGGCCACAACACTCCAAGACAAGGCGGGAATTACCCAGAAGATTGATCTTGACATTTGCCCCGACTGCCGTATACCGCTCTTGATCAAATAGTGCACAGGGTGTAGATTCTAGAAAGTAGATTAATTCTTTATCCTGTCCATGGTGACTATCGCAATCTCGGGTGGATACCGAAAGTACTACCACCGGTAGAATTGGGACAATGTGGCATTGTACCATCTGTCATGTACTTATGATCATTTTTGAACTCTCTTCGATAGCCTCGATCCCTGACATCGGCGGTCAACCTACACCGGGCATTACCAAAACGGTGGCTTTTGTAATGTGAAGTGTGCGCGATGGACTAATTAGCACACGCGCTACCCATGGGAACAGTACTCACCGATAGGTTAAACCACAACTTTTCGTGGCTAGAATCCCGCCACGCACCCATCACTCTTCGCCTACTCCCCCACTTGAACTCTGCCACTTTCAAAGCCACCACATTCCGTGCCAAACTTGGGATCTTTGTCTGTGAAGCATTCGATAGCGTTACCCTGCTTCGGTTTGATACCTCCGAGTCCGCTGATAACGTATCCGTATCCCCCAATTCGCGTACCAGCGATACGTCCGTCACATCAGGAACTGGCCGGAGTTAAGCAGCTAGATTCATATTCAAGTCGCACCCCCCGGAACGATCCCCACGTTGCACGACCCAAGCTTCGTTTCGAAACTGGCTCTTGCAGGGCCATCATACAATTGCATGAAAAAAATTGTCGAGAAGCACCGTTAGATGGTATCATTTCGCGAAGCACGTACTCTTCCACCACCGTGATCATGATCACGTCGGTGGCCTTGCGTTGTTGAAACGACAACGCGACCAAACTGGGCCACAGATATTGGCAAGTTCTGTCAGGAACCCTTGGTATAATCCTCTGAAAGTGATAATCCACGGCCTTGTAAAATGGATCAGAATGCAGATGACCTACCACCGAGAGACACGCTTGCCAGTGCCTTTTAAAGAGCGACACTGTTGGAGGATCGCTGATACTTGTGGTCGTATGTTTCACGATACGATGCACTGGCACTCGGTAGTGTCGAATCGATTTGCATACATGGCAACATCGATGCCATGGTCAAGGAATCCTGAGACATGTCGTGGCCTGCAAACGAACATCCATGAGGAATTAGATCCGATAAATGCCATCTGAGATACAGACCCGAACTAAAAGCTTTAATTACGACCGCCCTATCGTAGGGTAGTCCGCTGCTTCTCGTAAAGTTTGTTGAGTGAACAACCACCCCTCGAAAAATTTCTGTTCACAAGATGATTTGGTAACATCAGAGACACATAGCACACGCTGCCAGTAATGAGTATCAGGAGGCACGGGGTGATCCTGTATCCCGCAGCAAATATCAAATGGCGTGCCGTCAGTATGCATCTTTCAGAAAGGGTTCTTTGCTAACTTTGATGGTCCAGGTTTTTCATGTATGGTATCCATGATGTCCACCCATTCCGCCCATGGAAATGGGCGTAAGATTCTGGCCAATTGGCAGGTTGAGTTTACAGGCCCATCATCAAACAGCATCAAAGAGGTGTCCTCTCATTACCTTAAGTGCCGGCATGTGTGTTGGCCGTATGCAAGGAAATCTTATTAGGAGTGGGTAATACGGCACGTTCAGATAAGTCATCTCCGAGGATTACAATAAATGAGGATTTGATATACATACCCTGTTGAAGGGTGTCAGTCCCTTGATGCAATATGGAGTAACGAGGGAACCGTACAGGTTGTCCCATGAAAGCATGATGACTTGGACCTATGTTCCCAATGATCCTGTTTCTTCATCCCATTCAAACATGGCGGTTACCAATGACACCCCCTACCATGTTTTCGGCGCAGTCTATCTTGTCAATGACAAGGGTTCGTAGACCAAGACCGCCGTACCATGATCTCAAGTCCAGTGTACCCAGCTCCAAAGATCATGACCATAGAATCATTGTTCGGAGATCAAGCTCTCATTCTCGATCTTCAATATAAGTCATGCTTGCCTTCGGAACAACACTGTGCACCGATCCAATGTCAATGTAATTCACAGTAAGAGCAGTGTGGTCTAGAACATACCTTCTCTACAACCAAACCTACCCCATGGAGAGGTACAAGGTATGTGTTTCCACCTCCTTGACCTACCATTGACCTAAACTCAAAATAAAAACGGAAGACGAGATCTGGCCAGGGATTTCATAGTGTTGGTTCTCAGACTGCAACATGAAGGAGACGCAAATGGGTCAAGGCCGAAGGAGCCAGATGTGCATGGAGCATACGAGTGAGGGCTTCTCTGCTGACCAGGGTACTGGTGCGGAGTGCCAGCCTGAGGCGAGTGCAAGGATGTCTTCCGGGTCACGGTAGCTGGCACATCCTGGTGGCCGACAATTGGTGTTGAAACGTGGATCAAGAGCGAACGAGACAAAGGTACTAACGTCGGATGGACACTATAGGTATGCTGCTGCATGATGTGTACTGGAAGACTCATGATCAGCGGAAGCAGTTTGTCAAGATGAGAGAAACAAAGAGTGGGAAAGCAGACGGGCTCCCAGGCATGCTTGCCAAATGCTTCGAGCACGGCAGGATGCCAGTGGAGAGACAACGGTCATGGTCTAAAGTCTGAGATGCAACTGGCATGCCACGAATGTGACGCGGAGACTCTGAATTGCATCGCGTAACTCGACGAGGATTCAGGCCACAGGAACTGGCAGCGGATAATCAGATCGATGCGCACTCGAACGCAGAGAAGTATCAAGTTGTGTTGTGCCAGTGGATGTTTGGGAGACCCCGTAAACCTTGTTAAGGATGATCCAAATTGGGCAAAGATATGCTTCGGGGTCCTCCTTGTTTCCTATTGTTCGATCACTCAAATGTTTGGGCACAAACACTGACACCTTCATGGGATAAATTTTAACGCCGTTGGCCTGACAAGCAAGACTCCCCACTCGCCCTGCGGGTTCAGTCGCACTGCCTACCTTTGCTGTTCGGAAATTGGATTCACCGTTGCGCAGTCGTTCCTGTGGTCCCACTACATCGCACACTAGCATGAGCGATTCAAAGACGTCCAGTCCTCCTCCGCTTCGCGTAGCCTCTCCTGATCATGACTACAACACCCGTGAAAAGTCCTTGCCACATTCTCCCCCGCCCTCCAGCAAGCATTCGTCGTCGTCCAAGGCTCCCTCGTCTCGATCATCTCGGGAGCGGCACCGCAACGCAGCCCCAACTGCAAAAGAGCTCATGCGAATGCTCGTGGAGGAGCAGGAAACCACGCGCGAGCTCCAGCAGCAGCTCACTCTCACGACGTCACAACTCGCCTTTGAGCAAGACCATGCCGACACGGCGGAGCGAAAAATCAAGGAAACTGTGTTGCGCTTCAAGGAAGCCAACGATGGGCGAATTGCTGCTCAGGCGGACGCTGCCAGACTCAGGGAAGAATTGAAGCTCTACAAGAGTGCTTTGGAGGAGGCGCAGAAAGAAATATTCAAGGCCCAGAACATCCTCAAAGATGTCGAGGGGCGCAGGAGAGAAGCCGAGGAAGAGGCAACCCAGTTGCGAAGGAAGCTGAGGAAGCTGAACGAGGAAAGGATGATCGACATGGCTAAGGAAGAAGGCAGGAAGCAGGGCCTCCAGGAGGGGCTCGAATTGGGGAAAGACATTGGTTATCTGCAGGGTCGAAACCAAGGGTACATCAATGGACGCTCGACGGCCTCCAGAATGGCGGAGAGATACTTCTCGCCTGCATCCGAATCCGAGGTACGGAGGTCGCGAGGAGAACCAGACCTACCTCCCGAGAGCGACCCTCCGTATACTGCAACGACAATACGGTTCCCTCCGTCTGGCGACGTGTCTATACGTTCTTCCACCCCGTCTTCGAGCGAGCGAGAGATGCCGCAGTACTCTCGAACCGGTGGTACACGGACGGGGTCGGCACGAACGTCAATGTATTCGCCAGTCCCCCAAGCACATGCGGACATCCCGCCCGACGGCTTTATTCCAGAGTTGGATGCATCAATGATTATTCGACTTCCACCACCCCATGAACTCGTACGGCCACCTCTCACGCCGACTGGCCACTCACCTTCGTCGAAGCCCGGTTCACCTTCACCTCAGATTCCGCCCGTGCCTGTGCCTGGGGGTGTCCCCGTGTTGATGGTCCCCGAACCACGTTCACCTGGGAATTCCCCGTATGACCTTGCGGGTGAGCGACAGCATCGAAAGGTACGACGAAGGTCTTCGAGGGAGAGCGTGAGTTCTTCTACGCGAACATCTGAGCTCGACCTTTTGAATGCGCCGGAACACGTGCCGGGTCGTGGACATCGTTCGAGCGGGCTTAGTGCCATTCCAGAAGTAGCAAGCTTACAAGAGGCGAGTACGCCTTCGAGTCGAAGTGTGAAGCAACAGGGAGAGGACCATGTGGACGAGGTATGAGAATTGGTTCTGATGCACATGTGGACATGATGTTTATGAGGCAATGTAGGCTGGCTTCGTTCACGTGTCAATGCCTGCGCCATTGACGGCTGCGGAGATGGCGAGCTTGAAGGCTAGATCACCCTCGCAATCGCTTTCTGTTGATCAGAAAGGATATTCGCGTCCAGGGAGTATGTCGTCGCTCGGAACAGTAAATATTACGATTCAACCACCTGTGAGTGTTTTGAACATGATCGCAGCAGCGGGACTGATGCGTGAGGTGATCAGTCGCGACCAGCGTCCAACACATCTGCTACTACGGTGTCAGGAACACGACCGAATTTGTTGAGTCCCGCAGACGCGGACAGGCCAGTTCCGCTTCCTCAACCAACGCCGGCTGTGGATGCGGAGGATGGTACGATAGTGATGGAGCTGCCTGATGGCTCACTCCCACCGGGGTTCGTGCCGGCTGGCCCTCCGACGCCATTGACGGGTACGGAGACGATTTACACGGGAGCCGGTGTTCCGCTGCCGCCGTCGACGATTGGGTCGTATCCGCTGTCGTATGGGGGGAGTGTTCGAGGAGAGGGGGAGACGCCGGTTGTTATTCCGCCGCCGTCTGGGAGATTCGGGCAGGAGTCGGATGAGTCGTCGAGCGATGCGGACACGTTGACGACGCCACCGCGGCGGTATCGGGTGCCGTCGAGTGAGAGGCTGTATGTGGGCGCGGGGCTTGGGCGGGTGCGGACAGGGGGTCGCAGTAGGGATGATGACTAATCCGATACTTTTTGCTCTTGTACCTTGACGAAGCGAATGTCGGTCAGGAATGCCACAGCCGTCGCGCAACCAACGTCTCGAAGTAAAGTACAACGTATCCACTGAATGCACGTATCCCTCCTCCCCCTCCTCCTCGTGCACCCCTCACCGCTCTTGCAGTTCCCCATCTCGGCTTGCACTCCGCATCCGCCTCGGGCGACATCGGCCTCGTCCAGTACGCCCTCTCACATGGCCAGCCAATAAACTCCGTCCTCGACGGCGTCCTACCCCTCCATGCCGCCTGCGCTGGCGGTAACGTCCTCGTCGTAAACTTCCTGATAGACTGCGGCGCGGACGTAAACGCCCCAAGGTCCGCCTCCTCTCCTCCCGCCCGCTTATCGCTCACACACCACCTAGGCTGCCCCGGCGTTACTCTGACCGCAACCGCGACACAACCACACCCATAGTCGGCACATCAGGCTCGACCTCGCTCCACTTTGCAGCCGCCAACGGTCATCTCAGCATCGTGCGCACCCTCCTCTCCCGTGGCGCAGTTCCAGATCGTGCCGATAAACACGGAATCACCCCAGAGGTCATCGCTCGACAAAACGGTTGGATCGAGTGTGCTGACGTCCTCGCCCAAGCTACCGCTTCCCTAAAGTCCAACTCCGCTTCCCAGCACCGCCATGCATCTTCTTGTCCTGTGGAGCACCTCGAGGCCACCCTGCGAAAGCGCCTGCACTTCAAGCGCTCTGTAGACCACTCACTTTCTGGTGGCACATCTGACCCAGAAGCCAAGCTATCCCTCTCTTCCCCTGGCCGCACCGACCACGAAGCCCTTGCACATGATTCTCACTCGGGCGACATCTCAGCCTCCCAGGCGATCCCATCTCTATTTTCCCGCCGTCCCTCCCTCCCGCAAGCTCTAGATGAGTCATCCTTCAAGCCATCCTTCCCCGGCCGCTCCATTCGGCCCAGATCAGCCGGCACTGGTGCCGAATCCCGTAAACTACACTCCAAGCTGTCCCTCCTCAGTCTTTTCAAGAAAACGAACATCGACGGTTCCAGCTCTAGCGTAGCCTCAGAGTCCGCTGTTCCGCCCTCGTCTCCTTCACGTCCCGTCCCTATTGCAGCGTCTCATGCGCACCCAGCCAACACCCCACCCGTATCTCCTCGCAACATCCCAATCCCACTGCCCTCATTACCTCGTGAGACCCCTCATTTCCAACATAGACGCCACAGGCTGGAAGCTAGCGCTTCCCTGTCTAATGTCCGAGCATATCCACTTCATCCTGCAGACCTTCACAGCGTCCTGACCAATGAGCGTTCACGTAATCAATCCGTATCTGGCCCCGATGAGGATTCTGGAAGCGCAGATGGCTCTGCCTCTATATCTGGTACACCAATCAAATCCAGCATTCTACGGATGCACACTCGTTCACAGTCTGGTCATGGATCAATTTCGCAACCCGGTTCGCTCCCTCGCAACATCCGCTTCGAGAGGTCTGCTTCAGAATCCACTCATTATCCAGGACGCGCTCGAAGTCCGGGTTCTCGCGTGCATCCGGAAAGCAGAATGCGATCCCTTGGCATTGCTTCAGGTGGCCATCATGAAGATGAGTATGACAGGATACCGGATACTATTGAGGAGTCTCCGATCGTACCCAGTGTTATTCCACCTGTCCTTGTGAACGTCGTACTCGACCATGACGACGATCCTGAAGAAGAGTATGGTGTTCCCTTGAACAACTCTCAGCTACATTCCACCCAAAATCATTCATCAACCAACTCTCAACTTCCATTCAGTATCAACGTTCCCCCGCCCACCGAAGATGCACTGGCGGAGAGTAGGTTGCGCGGGGACTCGGTTAGCAGCGCCAGTACCACAGCCACCGACTCCACATATCCTCAGTCGGGTTCCAGTGATGCTGCATGGAGCATCGCTACTCCTAGTACTCCACATCTCCCGGGAAGCCCGCGTATTCGGCCCGAGCTCGGGGAGTATGACGCCGATGGAGAGGAAGCACGCGAGATATACCAGCGCCCTCGTAGGCTACACTTCCCATTTGACATTGATATCTCGACGATCTCCTCGCATGCACAAGCGCAGGAACTCGTCCAACGCACGCAACAGTCCATCCTGAACATGGAGCAATATCTGGATCAGCACGTGAAGAAAGATTCAGAGACGGGCAGAACCCCTCTCAGTGCAAAGCTTGCTGCCTATGGAGAGTCTCTAGCTATCGAGAAGCGACTGAAGGAGAAGGCTACCCCACAGACTGCCGACCAACCCGCGGAGATTGGATGTTCCAACGGGATGTCTCTTTTGTCCGTAACCAAACCTTCCCATATCTATCCTTCGTCTCACTCAGGTAAGCTCTTCTACTTGTGTCCTATCAGTAACTAAACAGGGACCTCAGCTTCTCCAAGTGTAAAAATGTCGCTAGAACAGCAGTCTGTACCTTCACGTCTGACCACATGGACAGCCTCTTGCGATGACTCACCAGGTTCCGGGCTTAGTCCACCCGGAGAGCCGATATATGACTCCTCGCGTTCACGCACACCTGACGTGGATACAGACCTTGCGCCTGGTCTCCACGCTGGTGTTCCCTTGTCCCGCGTAGCGACCGCCCCAAGTTATGAATCCACACAGCGTGGCCGCGAGCGAGACCCATCACGCAGCTTTCAGAAACTCAGTAGGATGGGATTCTCCACCTTCGACAACTGGCATCCTTCCCCTGCAAAGGGTCGTGCGTCTAGATCACCACCTCCGAGCCTTCGCTTTGGATTACGGACGATCATGCAAAGTTTCCAGGGCAAGTAAGACTCTTGTTTTCCTCCCTTTTTATTATAACCGTGATTGTGTGTGACATCCCTCCCGTCTGTAATTTATTTCTTGCTTTCGCATTTTCGGTGTATCGCTTGTGCGTGGTTGTATGACGGTCCATCATGTTATGTATTGTCTCCTGTTTCTTGGCTTGCACCGCAGGTGTGTACTGTTGTGTACTTGGCACTATGTAAACTATTACCAAACTCACAAACCCCATGAACAATGATCCAGTATCAGAACTTTTAGTAGCAATCTGAATCTCTGATGGCGCGAATGCTTGACACTCTAACCACTTGGCACTCATGGAGAGTCTGCGCAAAAGTGAAATCCTATGATTCCTCACTTATTTATGCTTGCCCATTACATGCATTTACTTCTGCAGGCATTTTTGAGCCCCTGCGAAGTTGAACGAGCTCTTTCCTAGCCCGAATTGTTGAGATAACTGGTGGTCATACCTGGAATCACGGTGTGACTGCTGCCGGTGCAATGCCGAGACTGAGTTTACATGATTTGAGAGTCCGACATGTTACGTGAGCACTCCAGTCATCTTCTCATCTAGACAGGCAACCTGAAAGCTTTGTAAATGCTGGCATTTTTCACAACAGATACGCCTTCTAGTTAACTATCCACTTACAGTAGTTGTCAACGAACATTGGAGTCGTCGCGTGTGGCGATTCGGAGTATGAAATTGGCACTGTGACAACCTGTGACATCTCTGTGACCATCGTGTGACTGCCGTCTGCCCATGAGTACTTGAGTGCCGAGCGCGTTGGAGGGGATAGTAGTACGCCTGGAGATCATTCCTTGCATGCCGGGTCATTTATTACCGCTTAATGTGCCGAGGCAGCCCAAGCGTAGTTTAGA
>JBBPOB010000571.1:0-15188 GCA_038091275.1 Tylopilus subfusipes | reverse complement strand
TGTCAGCACTCTAAGTAAGGCAAGGGTCATGTGCTTTAGTGGCTATACAGTCAGCTGACCTGAGAGCATGTGATCTGTGTCTACTACATGAAATTTGCTAGTCTAATTAGCAATCATAATACTAGTAGTCATTCTGGAGTGGTTCTTAGAGATTTGTGAATATCTCAGGAACGGATGTTGGTGATCAAACGAAACTTGGAGGGATGATAGCATATGGTATTGGCTATTTATAGCCAGAAGGGCTTGGTCATAGGATATGTACATGACTCAGCACATTATGATTTTCATGCAGGTCACTGCTTGATAGCCCCATCTAACTTACCAGTGTTGCTCTCATTCACTGCCCAATGCCAGAAATCTGGCAACCACCTTTTCAGTTTGCCATATGCACTATAAAGAATATCCTGCCTTTTCAGTGGTCAACAGTTTAAAAAGGCTCCTAGTCACATAAAAACAATTTACCACTCATTATGGATCTGATTGCCACCACCCAAGACACCCTGTTGGTCTGCTCCATTAAGAATATCAGCAATGTTGTCTGACATGAAGACCAATTTCATAAAGCCCCTTTCATAGTGACACCATTACATTTCTGCCTAATCCTTAGGTCTTGTTTGGACTGTGAAAACTGGTGAAGGCTGGACTTCCACTTTAGGCCTGACATATGTATACATTATGTTACTGATTTTCGGCAGCCATGCACATGACCCTTGATAGTATCAGATACAGATTGATAAGATAGCAAGTATAGATAACAGTATATAAAAGAACTACCCAGCTCCCTCACAGGTAAATCAATTCCAATGGATCTGGAGGCACAAGTTACAAACCAGTTGGTATAATGAAAGCACCTTGTGATCCTTATATCAATTATTGTTGCCCAGCTTATCTACTATCATCAACTTCTCTTCAATAGTCAAGCAGCTCCCATTCCATTCCACACATCAATACTAACCAGGCATATATGGGTAATGGAACTACTCAATGGACATCCAGATCAGATTTGAGTCTCCTTTGGTGTTAGCCACAATGTTTTTGATGTGTTGGTATGCACTCTATTGTGTCATGGTCATGGGCCTTTCTGAAATGGAATTGCTGAGGAGCAGCTTTCAATCTTCCTACACACATGTGCTATAGGACTTTCATCTAGGCATGTTGCAGAATAGTTCCAGCACTCAACAGAAACAATCACAAAGTAAGAAATATGCTACTAGTATCATTGCTAGTTACCTTACCTTTTTTTTTTCAGGTACTTTAAACACATGCTGTACTTTTTTGCTGCTGCTCCATTTTACACTATGCAAGTGTGCTTCCCTACTGCTGACACACCCATCTCCCCTGTCATTGCCCAGGAGCCCTGGTTTCACTTTTTCCACAACTGTATTAGCATCATTGATGGGACCCATATCCACACATTCACATCACTCATGGGCCAACCCCACATGCACAACCACAAGGGATTTTTATCACAGAACTGCCTCTTTGTGTGTGATTTTGACTTCTTCTTCACCTAATTGTTTACTGGCTCAGATGGATCCATTGCCAATGCTCATTTATGGAACAATGCTGATATGTGTGACTTATGCATGCCACCAGGACAATATCTACTTGCTGATGCTGGCTTTGGAACCTTGAATGCCCTTCTCATTCCTTACTGTGGTGTTCAATATTATCTCAAGAAGTGGCAACAAGCACAAATGAGGTACATTGTACAAATATGACAACTATAACACAACTAATCAGATCCTGTTATTAGACCACAGACACCTGAAGAACTTTTCAATCTACAACATATTGTGCTGAGAAATATTATTGAGTGCATCTTTGGTGTCATGAAATACAAGTGGCATATTCTTCTGCTCCCCCCCAAATACAATATGCATGTACAAGCATGGATCCCCACCACCTTGTGTGCATTGCACAACTTCATCTGGGAGTTTGATCCTGATGATTTTTATGATCTGGAATATGATGGGATCAATCTTTTTGGCAGGGATGATGATGTTGGACAAAGTGTCTTTGGTGATGGACCCACTGATCCCACTGAAAGACGATGGGCTGATATATGCTGCAATGCAATCACTCATGATATGTGGATAGATTACTAGTAGGAATTGTGAGATCATGGACTTGTTTGATACTGTACATATTTCCACATTGTACAGTATGAATAACATGAGCATTGTACAACTCAAAAATGATGAATACAAGGTGAACAACTATGTATGCACTTGGATCTCCCACAATCTTCACTGCAACCATCCCTTGCAAATGGTTGGATCCAAAGAGTAGAATGAAATTGCTTGATTCTTGTTAGCAGAATCAGTAAGATAATCATAATCAGTAATATCAAGTACATCAGATGGTGAAAGTTCATCATACTCCTTGAGCAGTGATACAGCTTTGGAAATGTCATTAACAGATGGGGCCATACTATGTAATAAGTCTTTAACTGCTACTGCAACCTCCTGCATGCAGTGCCACTTGACTATTGGGCCAGCACCACCAACAATGCAGGCTGAGAGCATTTGCATGAATGGCCCTCAGGGCCCTTGGAGCCAATGGTTGAATTGGTGGGTGACTTGCATTTTGTATGGCTTACACTAGTGAGCACAGAAGATACAGTTGAGGAGGGAGCAGAAGACATGTTAAAGGAGGGTGCCAGGTGAATGGGTGGTGGGGCAAAGTATATAGAATGGGTCAAGGGTGGGATGGAATTCAGATCATGAGATGAAACAGCACCATTTGAGGAGGTGGAAATCACAATCTCATTGGTAGCATATGACAGCTGCTGTAGATCAGCAAGTGGATTTAGATTACTAGCAGAACCAGCTGCAGTAGGGGGAAGTAAGAGTGGAGTGGATGAAAAAGTGGAAGCAGTTTTGTGAGGGTGGTAATTGAATGCTGATCTGCTGCTCAAATGGAGCAACAGCTTGATCTTGTTGAACAGGCAAAGTTCCTGGTTTCTGAATGGCTTTGCAGCTTTGTGAGACTGAAAAATGTGAGGGTTTGTAGAATAGACAGGTACCTACCTTGAGGAATCTTTTCCAAGGGTCCTCCAAATAGCCATGATTCCAGTGCCATCTCAATCAGAATATATAAACCCCAATGTGTTCTTAAGTTCAATGATGGCCTTGTAAGTGGCCTTCAGCTAGCTTCTGATCAGCATCAGATTAATAGAACAGACTGCAGACTCACACTCTTGAATTTGTGCTCATATAAATTGGCCATTTTTTCACCCTCCACATCACTATTTGGGAGTGTATGGATAGGATATTTGGACTTCAGGTGACTTGCTGCCACTATATACATAGATTTCTTGAAGTTTCCATCATCCATGTTGGGGAGTTCACCATGGAGGAAATCCAAAAAAGCTTCTTCCTGCTCATTGGTCCAGTTGGCAGCTTTCTTGTGACTCTTCTTGGGCTTAAACACACTTTCAGGATCAAGCAGATTAATTATTCCTTTTGAGCACAATGAGTAGGTTGATAAGATTGACAATGATGATGACATGGCAGTGGTGGCAGCAGTGGGAGAGAGGGGAAGTAAAATGCTCTGTGGAGTGCAGAGCTATATGCTTAATCAGCAGATCCCATTCAGGAACTCATCTATATCATTATCATGTGCCATATGTATGTATGTCAGGCCTGAAGTTGAAGTCCAGCCTTCACCGATTTTCACAGTCTGAACAAGACCTTAGTTGTCACTACACATTTCATACACTTTACTAACACTTTACTTTGTAATAAGTAGCATGACTAACCAAAACCTAATTGTTGTGACTGACACCAATTAGCAAGACTGACACTAAGTCATCAATAATTAGACCTAGTCAGAATAACTTAGAATGAGTCACAACTAGTCAAATCACATAGGAATGAGTCATAGATAGTCACTCTCTTATCTGCCTCATATATTACATCCCTATGCACTATCTCTGCCTCATGCCCCTATTTCTCCTCATATAGTCCTCATTCTCATTCTTATGTGTTCCTTATGTACATTTTCACTCACCATGACTCCCCTTTGACCTCTAGGGTATGATCCAGTTATCTGGGCTGTACATATATGTATTCAGCATGGTAGATAAGATATAGGATATCATAGATCTACCATCCACATGTACAAATCTTAGAATAGTATATGAAGGCCCAGGTGAACAACTGGCTCCCCTCAGTCTTGTTCACTTTGGAGTTTTCCCATTCCACTGAACACTGATTCCTTGCCCCTCTTGATCTCAAATCAGACTATCAGCTCTTCAGTGAGTCTGGTCATTTCAGATGCCAGCTACACACAGATGTGAAATGAGAATCTATCATAATATTCCAACACTTACTTAACAGTCACTCTTTCCTCTGCACACTCACCCTCTGCACCTGAATGTTGTAGCATGGAAACTTGGTGTTGCAACCTCACAACTTGCACTAGTATTGAATGTGTCCATTATCACAGAAGACACTATTTCAGATCTGCTACTGGCCAATATCAGAACCAAAGGGGCTTCTGGAACATATGTGGGGGTTGAGGCTGCTATTGTGTAGAGGGTAGTAGTCTGAGTACTGACAGTGGTCATGCAGAGGCCAAGACCCTCTATTTCAAGTCTTAAAAACTTGAGCCTTTTTCATTCGACCTGATTTAGAATCATCTTGCATGCTTATTATGCAAGCAACCTTAGGTTAGCTGAATCACAGGATGACCAAAAAGACTGAATGTACAAAAAAGGATCAATTCATTGTACAAAACCTGACTAAAACATGGATGGGGTCATGTCAACTAGCTGAGGGTACTGTAAATATGAGGTAGCTGGAACTTGAATGCAATACCTCTGTACAGCCATAACCATGAGCCTTCAGCATTTTCTAAATCTATGTCTTCCTCAAGAACTTAAATGACAATTTTTTCTCAGCCTCAAGACTATATCCAATTGCTACTGCTATGCACTGGTTGCAGAATGTGTCAGTGTCTGGTGAGCACAATTAATCATTCCAATGCAGTAACTTACTCCATTTAATAGGCTCAATCCCTTCATTTTTCACAAGATCTTCTCATGAAATCAATTGGCAGCAGAGAGGTACCTTTTATTCCTCCAAAACCACCCAAGTTCTCATGACTACAAGATGAATGGCCTCTGTCTGGGTAGATCAGTCAATGTGGGCACTGTGGCCTTCATCTTGCTTAGTTGTAGAAGGTTCATATCCTTGATGATCTGCTTCATCTACTATCATATCACATGTGCTGTCTGGAATCCATTGTATTGTCTGCTCTTGGAGCCAATGAATATGAAATACCTGTACATTGGATTAACCATGCTCTATACAAGTTGCATGATGTCCTTGCCAAACATTGAGTTCCTGAACTATTCCACCCATCTTCACTTATCATTCTCAGGGTTGGTATCAATCAGCATCCTGATAGGCTTTGTGAAACTTGCCAGCTTGATGCACCTGAGTATGGGCTGGACCATAGGGTGGTTTTGCACTTCAGATCTCCAGCAATTCCTGCAAGGGTCATCAACCATTGTTCCTATATAGTGGTATGATGAACATCATTCACATATAGAGGTTGAGGAAAATCTGCAAAATTAGGAGCTGGTGGATCAATAGATAGTGCTTCTGAGTGTACTTAAATGGCATTGACCAAGCTTTTGCAGGTGATGCCTTTGCTACACCCAAGGTAAGTGAGTGGTTAGTAGCATGGAAGTGGTGAGCAGATTTGGTGACTCAGAGACACCATTCAATGATTATGGGAGGCAAGAGGTGGAAGGTGAGGGTGAGGGTTGTGATAAGAAGGAGGTTGATGAGCACAAAAGGCAGTAGAGCACAAATAGAGAGGGTGAGATCATTAAGGAAAGTAACACTCCAGACTAGTTGATTTATTTGTACATGCTGATGACCTGTATGAAATCAATAATATACTAAGTCATGAGTGTTTCATTTCATTCTTACTTTGTATATTACTCAAATATCTATCACACTCTTATGCCAAGTAGACTATCATCTAGTCTACCCAACTACCAAGTTTCATTGGACTAGCCTTAGTCCTTCAAGAGATATTAATAAATCTCTAATGATTGAATTCATTACTGCACTAGTTACAAACTGTAGATACAATTACTACTAAATTTTGTAGATGGCATAGCTTCAGAACTGTACAGCTTAATCACATGATCATTGCCTTGTGTTGGGTGCTGCCAAAATTGCCACTCAGATACAGCATTAGTCATAATCATAAGTCTCATAAGCCACAATCTTCCAGATTCAGCTAACTTAAACAAAGTGCCTGAATGCCTGTGAGAATCTGGTTACCATGAATGAAAGTACAGTCATGCACAGCCTGCATGAGTCAGTATGAGTCATATCTATTAATAGACTACAGAACCCTCCAATAGCAAATTGGATTCAAACTCTGAAGACCATTTTGGAAACCATCACAGCCACCTGTAAAATAGCATATAAGAAGGGCAGATTTGCATGCAACAGTCAGGATCTCCACCTGAGGTACATATCTAAAAAGGTCAATTCTCATATCAGACTCAAACAAAGAGTCCAGATAAGGGCAAAATACATAGCTCCTACATATATGGTAGTAAGTACTTAAATAGAAAACCACTACTAGATTAGGGAAACACAGTCTCTCTCATCAGAAAGGCACCCTTGATTATATAATCAATAAGTTACTAGGTAGCCACTATGGTACAAAAGCAAATGTAACCTAGATAAATGAAGTCTAGAAATATCTAGTATCTGAACAGATCTTGCATCGAATCAAGCACTCCAGTCAATTAATAAAGAGTTTATCATCTTAACCCTATTGTGTGTGAACTGAGTGACTTACAAGGGAATTTCCCACACTAAGACAACTAAGCCAATTAGTGAGCAAACTATAGCCCAAGTCTATTGTTAAAATAGCTAGTAAGTATCATAAAGCAGATCTGTACACCACAACAGCAATAGACAGACCATTACCTTTAGTGTTAGATATTACTACATCTGGCAGCCTTTCATAGTAAGCCAAGGACAGCTTACATACTCTTCTCCTTTCTAGGCAAATCAAGCCAGAAAGCTATTCATATAAACTAGTTAAACATAGATTAGCATCAAACTTAGCTTTTATTAGGTAGATTAGACTAGTAGGCATAGATCATATGCTCTCAGGTCACCTGACTGTATAGCCACTAAAGCACATGACCATTGCCTTACTTAGAGTGCTGACATAATTGCCACTCAGGCACAGTATTGGACAAATAAGTGCATATTATTTCTATGGACCCTTAATAAGACCAGATTTGTCTTGGCCCAAAAAGAGTCAGATTAAATCTAAGGTTTAGATCTCAAGTCCAAGGTTATACACAGCCCCATCAGAGCTATGCAATGATGACCCTGAGCACTGCCCAGCATAGCCCACTAAGACTATGCCTGTCAATGTTGACATGAGAACCATTTCCACCATTAATAAATGGCATTATTAGCTCATACATTGCCTCTGTGATTCCCATGCCTACACAGCCTCCTGTAAAGTAGCATGTAAGGAGGGCTGATGTGCTGATAAGATAAGATAAGATCCCCCCTCAGAGCGGAGATTAGATCTTTACAAAGAATTAGATAATAACACTTATACTAGTCCAACCTTGTATATACTATTTCCTATCTTTGGTCTAGCACTAAAGCAGAAAGCTAGTACTAAAAAGGAAGGCTTACTAATCAGGTACTTACCTGATTATATAAGCTACACTTACTGGATAACCACTCCAGCAGAAAGGCAATCATAATCTAGATAAATTGAATCTAGGAATATCTATTAACTATTAATGCACACTACTACAAATCAGCACTCCAGTTTCCCAATAAAGAGGTTTATTACTAAGCCTTATTGAGTGTGAACTGAATGAACCCTAAGTGAATTTTCCCACACTTCTCCCCACCACATTTGATAACTAACTCTCATACAAAGTGCCTCTTGATATTATCCCTAGATAAGTCTTGCTAGGCTGACTATAACTCAACAACTGCCAGGCATTAGGAACTGACTATCTCAGAAATTACTACATCTGGTGACTTATTACTAAGACTTCCCACACAGCCACAGCTCCCATGCTTCAAGCAGGAGAGGACATAGAAGCTTAGACCTTTGCCAGTTACAGTGTGATTAGCCACATACATACACCATTTGCCAATAAACATTAGCACCACCCACACCACAAGCTAGGAAGAAGCAAACCCTATTCTCTGAATAGATTATTCAAGATTGGAAGAACAACTGGGGATCCAATTAGCTAAGTTTCTTACTCACTTATTAGTAATGCTATTGTTTGATCTAGTAGATGCATTGTCCATCATCAGCTTATAGTTAGATTGGGCCCAGAGGGAAGATAGAAGAGTCCCCTAGCATCCATTCATCTTTCCCTGACTAATGACAGTGGTGCAGAACATAGTCAATATTTTTTGTGCAGAAATTACATCATACAACACAACAGTGCTTGTGTGGTCAAAGTGTGGGGAAATATATATAGTACATGTTATATAAATCCATTCTTTTTCTCTTTTTGGTTTCTTCACTCTTGACTCTAAGTTCTATCCACCTCAGAGTCAAGAGTCACTCTAGTCCTAAGAGTTCACACTTTTTAAGTGTCTACTTGTGTGAAATATGTAAATGTTTTTTCAAGTTAAAATTTCGCTTTTTTGTAGCTTAAAATGGTAGTATCCTATGTTAGTTTATCTAGTAGCTAGTTTATGTTGTAGATGAAAGTTAACAAATAAAATTGTTTGCTATAACATTATGATTGATGAAATAAATTCATTTTTGCAAGAACAACTTTTTTATTTCATTTTTCCTTTGACAATTGATACTGTTAATGATATTGTTAGATATAAAGTTGTCTTTTGATTACAATATCCCTATTAGATTATATAGTCATGACAAATATTAGAGATTAGTTGCTGAATTCTATTACAAAATATTCAACTCCAATAATGTTTGTAAAGTGTAACTTAGGCAAAGAATTGGATACTTCAACATAAACTTTCTAGCTATTATTCATAAGCTTTGTCCTATATATATGATTAGCTTTTATATAATAATAATTATTGAGATTATTGCAATTGTAGGACTTATAACTAGCTTAAATAACATTATCCAAACTGTTCAAATTCAGTGATGTGGTCAGCAACTACTAAAATGCTGTTGAATCCTTCTGATTCAGGTAGATCTGTAATGAAGTTAGCAGATATTTCCATCCAAGGGACCAATGGGGTAGTGGTTGTAGTTTACCTGGGGGAGCTTGATTAGATCCTTTGAATTGGGCACAACGATTGCATCAGGACACATAGTCTTTGACTAACTTGGACATTCCTGGCCAAGTATAACTATGTTGCACAAGTTCAAGGGTCTTTTCCATACCTGGATGTTCTGGGATAGGAGTATCATGGTGTAGCCATATGATCTCCATTATAAGATCTTGATCATCAGGTACAAACATCTGTCCTTCTCTAGTGTAGAGAATTCCATCTAGATCTACACAGATCTTGTGTTGTTTTGAGTGGATGCTAGATTCATGAATCTTTCTGATGGTGTTCTGAACATGATTCTTAATGTCATCAGCATCAGTAGTGATTTTTATGAAAGTACATGCAATCCTATCAGGGGAAATGACAAGAACCATTTTGTTATCATCTTCTTTTCCTTTTGCATGATCTTCTCATCTTGATAACACATCTGGTTTACCCATTTGGGTTCCAGCTTTGTGTACCCATTTGAAATTGAATCTAGATAGATACTAAGCCCATTGCACTTGTTGGCAATTCAGATCTTGTCATTTCATGAACCATTGAAGGTTGGCATGATTGTTCCATACTTCAAATTCATGATTAGCTCCTTCTAGATAGTATCTCCATTTTTCTAGGCTTTAGATTACATTAAGCATCTCTTTGTCTGCAATTGGATAATTGCACTCTTCTGGTGACATTGAGTGTGAAGAGTAAGCAACTGGATGCCATTTTCCATCTAATTCAATGAATAGCACAGCTCCTGTAGTGAAGTCTAAAGCATAGATCTCAAGTCAAAACTTTTGATCAATATCTGGAAATGCTAGAATAGGGGTGGTAGTGAATTTATCTTTGAGATCATCAAACACTTTCTGTTGAGCTTCCTTCCACTCAAAAGGTTCATCTTTCTTCATAAGATCATTTAGAGGATGAGCTACTTGAGCATATCTTTCTATAAACCTTCAATAGAAGTTTGCTAAACCTAGAAAATTGCAAACTCCTCTGACTGTTTTAGAAGTTGGCCAATCTAGTATAGCCTTGATTCTGAGGTGGTCACAGTCATGCCTAGAAATTCTACTTTCTTGACTTGGAAAGAACATTTCTCAGATTTGATAAATAAATTGTGCTTTTTGAGATGTTGTAACACTTCAAGCACTATCTTATCATGTTCTTTCTGATCATTGGTTTTGGTAAAGATGAGTAGATCATCTATATAGACCACTAGAACATTTTTCATATCAGTCAAGATCTCATTCATCATTGCCTGGAAGGTGGTGGGTGAGTTGCAAAGACCAAAATACATTATCAAAGGTTTAAAGGAACCTTGGTGGCATACAAATGCTACTTTCCATTCATCTCCATCTTTGATCCTTATATTGTTGTATCCCTATTGGAGGTCCATTTTGGTAAATAGCTTTGCTCTTATGAGTTTTTCAGATAACTGTCTGATTAGTGGAAAAGGATGGTTATTCTTGACCATGTCTTTATTAAGGTAGTAATAGTCCTGTACCATTTGCTTCTTACCATCTTTCTTTGATACAAAGAACACTAGTGAAGTTTGAGGTGATTTGGAATGTTGGATGTATCCTTTCTTCAGCTGATCATTTATGAAATCAGATACTTCTCATTGTTCTTGAGGGAATAGGGGTGTTAAGTGTCCTTTCTTTGGATTGAAAGAATCTTTGAGATCTATGACATGATCCCATGGCTTATGAATCGGCATTCATTCTGATTCTTTCTTAGAGAAGACATTGAGGAATTTGTGGTATTTCTTAGGTACTAGATTTTTGGGATTAGGATCAGGTTTAGAGGACTTCCTTTATTTTGATAGCATGAATATATAGGAGTGCATCTTTTTCAAGTGTTTCTACATCAATAAGTTAAGGGAGAATGGCATGGGAGAGGGTGACGACACTCAGATCTGATGATTTCCCATGCTTTTTTTGTGTATTTCAGCTGTAATTCTGAATTAGTTTGTCTGCTTACTTTGCTTATTTCGTGTACTTTTGCCATTGCCACATGTTCTTCCTTTTTGGTCATGTGTGTGCCCACAACTGCCAGTCAGTTGTCCGTTAATATGCACAGCCACTGCCCAAACTGGAAACTATCAGTCACGTCGTCAGTCACACACACTGTTGTCCGTTGATCAGCACAGCCACTACCCGAATGCTCCAGTTGATCTCTTGACTGTCCATTAGCACAGCCACAACTCAAACCATTGCAATTCCTCTCTCTACACACAGAATTTACACAATTCATCCTCCTCATTGCTACACCCACCCTTATATCAATAAAACATATTCATCTAAAGTCTCAAAGTGGTCTCTGTGAGTTTAATACCTTACTGAACAACATTTTGGCTGTGAGTTGACAACTGATCTAATTCTTTGATAAGGACTTTGACTGCTGGTGTGTATATCTACTGTTCTATGATCTATGATCTATTATGCTATTGACAAACAGAGTATAGGATCTACCAAAATCAGAGTGAAAGTGTCAGTCCTTGGATTAGGCACTTGATCTTTGCTTTGCCACAGTGTGACAGGAGTGAAAACCAGTTGCTCAGGAAGAAGTGTGATCAAGTCTCTACTACCTGGCTTTACAGATTCAACTATGTGTGTCTGCTGGTTGCTCTGAGACCTCTGATACCACTACAGAGTAGAGACTGATTGGAGGCTGCCAAGGAGACTGACAGGTTATTGTGATCTGTCTTTTCATTCTTGCTGTTACCATTCATTTTGTCTCAGGCATTTTGCCTTTGTCTCTGTCATACTCCTGCCCTGGTTGCCATTTAATAGTTAACTCTTGGCACTGCTATGCAAGGCAGAGGGATTGGTGTGCATCCTTGACTACCTTTCTGAAGACTGGCCATTCCTGGACTTTTTCCTTTGGATCTGGACCTTTCCTTTGGACCTGGATCTGGACCTTCAGATCTGGACTTTTCCCTTTGGACCCTGGACCTTTCCCTACCTGGATTTTGCCCTATAACATCTATTCTTTGATTTAGAATGTATGTGATTTCTACATTCTTCATTGACATATGGCATGAATTTTCTATTAGGTCCACTCCTCCCACCTTCCCACAACGTGCTCAAAATGCTGCTCATCAGGCTGAATGTGATCAACGTCAGCTTGGTTCTCCTCCATCCCGTTGTTATCTCCATTTTGCCATGCAACCATCATCAAGCATACCTGCTGCTTTCATGGTGAGTCCATTGTGATCTGTTATACAAATGTATGAAATGCTAAGTATGAACTCTAGATCCATCCCCCAGTTCCAGTTCACCAGTATCCTGGAATACCCCATTATCAAACACAAGATCCATTTCCTCCTATCAATATGCCACCACCACCACCACCACCACCATCACCACCATTGATACCACTTCCCCCTCCAATGCTGCCTGTCTTTCCTCAGCCACCCATAACTCCAAATTAGCCACTACCTTATCAAGCATTTGTGCCACCCCCTCCACAGCCTCAAAATTTTCCTCAAATGGATGCTAGGGTGGATTACAATGCTCATCTATTGAATGGATTCAATCAGACCCATCAGAGATGGCGCAATCGAAGACAAAACCGTTCCTCTGTTATTCATTCTGATTCTGGTCCTGCTCATTCTTCTCTACAAAACCTGCAAGCCCACCAGCATGTTATCAATCTTCAACATGAAATGGAGGTCCAAAGATATCTGCAAGTTCAGCAGGAACAAGAACACCTTCACCTTTTGAGATTGCAACAACAACAACAACAACAGCAGCAGCAAGAGCATCATCGCCAAATGCAGTTGCAGCATGAACAGTTGCTAAGGCAGGAAATGGAGCATCAAAGGCTTAGGGAGCTTCAACAAGAGGTATTACAACAACAAGAGCTGCATCACCAAAGGATTTTTGAGGAACAACAAGAGGCATTGTGGAGAGAGGAGTTACATCGTCAAAGACTTCTTGAGGAGCAGCAAGAGATACAGGATTTGCAGAGACAGGAGCTATATCATCAGAGACTTCTTCAGGAGCAATTACATGCACTACAACAACAACAAGAGGAGCACAAGCATCAAGAACACCTTGCAGTTCAACAAGTACAACAGCTTTCTCAAGCTTTGCTTTTACAGGCCTTGGGAGAATATAGTCAAAACCCAGCAGAACATTATGAGCAAGATCAGGAAAGACAGCAACAAGCATCTGATCATGATATAGATCAAGATTTTCCTGATCCACAATCTCCTGGTCCTGCTCCAAGATCTCCTATCCCAAATCCAGATCCTTCTGCTGGTCCTCCTTCAGCCAGATCATCTAGGCATTCATCACCAAGGCCTCAGTCACCCAATCCAAATCTTGATTATGATCCTGATGACTCTAGCTCCAGCTCTTCTTCTAGCAGCTCTGATGACTCCAATGATCCTCAACCACCACATCACATTCCTCCTAGTGGAAGGCCATATGCTGAGCCTGTTGAGCTCCACTCACTGGGACCCATGAACATCCAGTGTCCAAATTGCCATGCCCTTCACTTCATTTCAGAGAAACTTACCAACTCTGGTGTTCATAGTCCTCACTTTGGCATGTGCTGTCTTCAGGGTCAAGTTCAAGTTCCTCCTATTCAGCAGTGGCCACATGTCCTTCAGGATTTGTTTGATGATCCTCAGGATCATAGGAAGTTCAAGAAGAAGATTTGCCAGTACAACAATACTCTAACATTCACTTCTGTTGGTGTTGATGTGGACAATCAATCCATTCAAGGTTCTGGGCCCAGATCATTTCGCATTCATGGCACACTACATCATCTCATGGGAGCCCTCATTCCACCAGATGGTCACCAGCCCTTCTTTGCCCAGCTCTATATCTATGATCCACAGGAGGCAACTGATAGGCATGTCCAAGCCAACCCTCAACTGAATCCTGGAATCTTGCTGGATTTGCATACCACCATCAGAGACATCAATCCTTATGCTCCACTCTACAAGCAAGCCTATGAAGTCATAAGAGTAAGTCTAACTTTATATATTACTTTTCAATCATACAAACTTATGATTGGAATCATATAGGCCAAGCCTCCAGAGGAGCATACAAATGTGCACATGAGACTTCATCTGCAACAGGGCATTGATGCTAGAAGATATAATCTGCCCACTGTGGATGAAATAGCTGCAATAGTTCCTGGTGATGGCTCACAGAATGTCAGCATAAATTGTGATATCATCCTTCATCTTCAAGATGGTGGTCTACGTCGCATCAGCAATCTCCATCCATCCTATCTTCCTCTTCACTATGTTCTTTTTTTTCCACATGGAGAGGAAGGCTGGCATCTGGACATCCCATTGCAGAATCATAATGGTCATCCTCATCGCTCCAAGAAGGTCACTCAGCTTATTTGGTATGCTTACAGGCTCCATGTGCGTCCACCAGAGATAGAACCATCCAATCTCTTCAATAGTGATAGATTGTTTTAGCAGTTGATCTGTGATGCTTGGGCTTCCATTGATCAGTGTAATCTTACCTGGGCTGCCAACAACCAGAGAACACTCAGGGCTGATCTCTATCAAGGATTGCAAGACTGCATGGCTCAAGATGGTATTCAAGACATGGCTCAGGTTGGATGTGTCATTCTTCCCTCCACTCACAAAGGTGGACCTCACTATATGCAACAGCTCCTTCAGGACTCTTTGGCCATTTGTTGTGAATACAAAAAGCCTGATCTTTTCCTTACCATGACTGCCAATGGAAGCTGGCCAGAGATCACTTAGAATCTCCTTCCAGGTTTGTTTTCTCTTTCATTTGATGTGTTATGTGTGGATCTAATCATGATACATGATAACAGGTCAAACTGCTGTGGATAGGCCTGATCTGGTCACTTGAGTATTCCATGCCAAACAGCAAGCCTTGCTGAAGAAGATTCGTGATGGCTACTATGGTCAGGTGGCTGGCTTTG
>JBBPOB010000570.1:0-15198 GCA_038091275.1 Tylopilus subfusipes | reverse complement strand
ACCAGATCTGTACGCCACAACAGCTGTAAACAGACCATTACCTTTAGTGTCAGATATTACTACATCTGACAACCCTTCATAGTAAGCCAAGAACAGCTTACATAATTCTTGCTTTCTAGGCAAACCAAGCCAGGAAGCCATTCATATTAGTTAGACGTAGATTAGTGTCAAGCTTAGCCTTTATTAGGTAGAATAGACTAGATTCCTTAGCTAGAACAGTAGCCAACCCTAATCCCTATAAGTACTATTGCTTGGGATAAGGAAGAATGACTGGGGATCCAATTGACTAAAGTTTTCTTACTTATTCTTTAGATATAGCATAGCCTTGTCTATTGTTTGATCTGGTAGATATAGTTGTCTTATCACCAGCTCATTAGTCAGATTGGGCCCGGAGGAATTGATCAGCATAGAGATTTCTCTAGCATTTCTATAGGTCATATCCCTGAACAAATGACATCACGATCAGATCTGGTGGAGCCAGGAGATGTGAATATGAACTTGAATGCCTTTGAATCAATGAGAACCTTCAAGTTCTCACAAGGAAAGAGGTTTTCACTAACCTTGAGTAGCATTACATTCTTGAAGAGGCCCTTGCATGGTTGCTCTGGATCGTACTGTTCATTTTCATAGACCAAGCGGGGCCAGAAGTCATGTGTTATGAGAAAATCAGGGTGATAGTTTCTAATCTGAGACTTATGCCTACATGGCATTATCACTCCACCAAGTTTGCATGAGGTACAAGGGCACTTACTCCGGGTTATCCCAGTCGTACTCCACAGGACAAAGCAGTTGACCAGTAGTGTCATGATAGAAACTGCGGCTGCTTTTTTCTCGCAGACTTGGCATGGGATGGTTGGGATCAGTGGTTGGATATAACATCATCAATCAGGGGATAACAGCAGCTTTGAGGCCGGAGGCGTTGTCACCACGAGCACCATCTGCTCCCTTGTTAAGCTGAGAGGCTATTAGAGCTGGATCAATGGGTGGACAGACACCTACACTTCTACAAATGTCATCCAACTCATTACTAGAATTATCCTCAGATGAGAGATAGTGCCTCAGGGTTGGAATCCATCAAAGCAACTCTTGAAAGTTTCAATATAGATAGTTTTCTCTAAGACATGGTTAGCAGGATGCCTGTGTTTGTGGTGAAACTCACTCGTCAGTGGGCTTTTGTCAAAGATCATCTTCACAAGCGCGATGATCCACCTCGGCAATCAAGTCTTCCATGCAATCTGTGAGAGAAACCAGACACCTAATGGCATGACCTGATGTGACACGCTTATCAGCTAGCCTGTTGAGTGATAGCACTGCGGATGTGGTGTCAGTGGCTTCAGAAGAGAATGGAAAACATACAACTGTTGTTTGTCGGCTCCTTCTTGCAGTGTCCGATTCTCATCCTGCAATGCCACTACATGCCGCTTGAGGTTTGCAACAGAGCTGGCGGATGCTTCTGCATTTTTTGGACTCGGATGGGACATAGTGAGTGGTTCAGCTCTGACCGAGGTTTCTGCAGCTCGCCTTTTATCATACTGCTGGAGAGTGGCAGTGGCTTGGATCTTTGTGGAAATTTTCAGGGATGGTGGGCATGACTCCAAATCCCAGATCTAAAAAGCAGTCAAAATGGACGGTGGGTTTTTTACAGTTGTGTCATAAGTGAGCAAGCCTGGATCCTATTGGTTGAGTGTAGCTCTATGTGGTGCTTAGGGAGGTACTTCCTTTTTTGTTCACCTAAAAGGTAGCCTTTGGGCTCGCTAAAGGCCTACCAAATTATTGATCCTACTTCCCAATCAAATGCATCAGTGTGGAGCCATCTCAACCGCCGCATCTAAAGTTTTGGGGATCTCACCTAGAATTTCACAGGAATAGTGGAGGTGGCTCCAAATCTTTCTCCTGATTGGGACCGATTGATTGCATCTTGTGGGGCAGTCTCAACTGACTCATCTAAAGTTTCGGCAATCTCATTGAAATGTCGAAGGTTGAGCAATGGGTACCACAGCCCCAGACCCTTCTGAGTTAATGAGACCTCGTTGGGGGCAGCTTGTCAGGATATTGATGAGCATGCCATCTGAGCTCGACTTGGAGCTGAGGGAAATGGAAAACACCGCAGAGAGTGTATTCACTCGAAAGACAGCCGTCTGTATAGCATTTATGGAACCAACTTGAAATCACCACAGAGTCACCACGAACATGGTGAGACGTTGCAAGATGTGCTGTGCTGGCAGGAGAGGTTGGATACCCTTTCAAGTTCTCACTGACATTTACACTTACTTTGAGAATCCTGCCGTTCACTGATGTAGAAACAAGAGTGTCATCGCGATGCAAATGACTAACTACAGATTCAATCTAGTTACTAATTCTTTGTTTCCACAGTGAATGTTGATGTGATATTTTCCACAAGCCAACTGTTGGACTGCTTCTTCACTGGGGTCACAAACTTAACACCCTCCAGTCTCTTTCCCATCAGCTTTGCCCTAGGCTTCTCCTGCAACCCATCACTTCTCAACCCACAGGACAGATTCTGACATGAGGTGACCCACCCTTCCCCATTCTCTAAGAACGTAACCTCCTTCCAAGTACGAACCACATGACAATCAGGACAGATCAAGGGGAGTGTGGAACCATAGGGGTAGTGTTGATTGTTCCACCAAATGAATTTGGTTGCAGAAAATGAAGCAGAGTCAGAGCTGGGGTCAGCGTCAGAGTTGGAATTGGAGTTCTCAGACTTGGATGCAGTGGAAGGCCATACCACAAAAAGACCACATCTGAATGTGGACCTAAGTCAAAACTGTTCATTAAGGCCTTGGGGAAGGCCAGTAAAAGGTTGAACCCTTCGATGAAGTGAGACAAGAGGAGAATGTTCAAAAAGCACGATGACAGCACTGATTGGAAGCGAAGTGCAGTGAAAGCAATAGCATGCTGCAGCCCAATGCTAGATAAACAAATTCATCAGCAAGAGATAAACAAAGCTTGTGATCATACCTTAGGAACGACTCCTTGAAGGCTTGGTGAGACTTCGGATACTTGAGAACCCATCCACATGTCAGGAGAACCAGAGTCTGCCCCTGGAATATGTCCTGTGTGGATGGGGGGATTACCACATCAAAAAACTATGAAAGTGAGCAGGAGAAGACAAAAATAGACGATAGATGCTTACCTGGGTGACTTCAGCCGCAATGGCCCTATGCTTATCCCTTCCAGCGATCAAATCACCTCAATCTTGGTCACTATGAGTGTTAATGAAAATCAAGATATGCACTGGTGGATTGGCACGCAGCTTGGCGGCAAGGGACTCAATAGCACCAATGTAAGAGTTAATTTTTGTTTTGGAGCCTAGGTCGAAAGGAATGTCAAGTAGACGGAGTCCACCTTCATCAGGGAAGTATGGTTGAAAGAAATTGGCAAGGATGGAGGGGGGCGATCCCTCCCCCGGCATGCCCACAAGGCAGAGGTGGACAATGACGAGCGGGTCATTGTTGACCTGTTGGCTGGCCGATGCCCCACAGTGGCTCAGAAAAGCCGGAAATGATGGGAGTGCATCGACCTCCTCACCACCCTGTAGTAGGGTAAAGCCCTAATCGAAACAAGAGTTAGCTCCTCAAGTGACTAAGGAAGAAAAAACTTATGCAATATGGACAAAAAACACACTTGGACTTGCCAGCTTTGCCTTGATCGTCAAGCTCATGGCAGCTTGGGCAAACAAAGTGAAGGTTTGGGTTGTTGGCAATTGATGGTGGCAACCCGCTTAGTGGAAGGATGAGGCAAACCTCGCAGACAATGCGACGGCACTTGCAGCACTTGCTGAGGCCTTCCTCGTCAGCCACGTCTTGGCACAGACTGCAAAACTGGCAAAATAACTTTATCAGCAGGAGGGTTGGGAAGAACAATAGAACATACCATATTATGCCGACACTTTGGTTTGACAGGCTCAGTACTTGGATCTGGAACATTATGGCTGGCATCTTCAACGTTGCACATGTTGTGTTCTTCATCATGTGCAATGTGTTCTTTGGCATCTTGCATTGATTGATTGTCCAAGCTGCAGAGATCGAGATGAGGTGTAACAGCACAGTTGGTTTGTTTCGGGGCACCGGGTCATTTTCTTGCTGTGTTGGCCTTCCAAGTCGGCAGTGCAGGTGCATTTGTGCCAGATTCAGTGGTGGCGACCTTGCACTGCCAAAGCTTTGCATGCATGATTTGATTGGGTGTCTCCGTGGCTTTGAGCTTGATCATGGTGCAGGTCATTGTGAGGGTGTGGGGGCTTGTGATGAAAGTTTCAATGCGAGCGCAAATACATCTGAGTCATCCAACCATTTAGGTGGCACGTGATACGTGGCTTGCATGGACAGATCGCAGCATTGCTGCACTATGACTTGTATGGCATCAGGTTGGCACTGCTGGCTTCTGACAATCATCGGGAAAACGGGGCTAAAAAGGTATTCCCAGATAGCCATGACAAATTAATGTAAATATGAGGTACAATGACATGGCCTTGCCATTCTTTACACCCAAAAATCCTACAATCAAACCTAGCTTATAAGGGGGGAAATGCAGTGAAATGGCAAGGGGGCCCTCCCCACCACTTGCCACATCTCCTGGGAGAAAATAAAACTCTGCCACCTGAACCTCCAATGAAAAAACACTGGTCATTGCCAAGTGAGTGAGCCTGCTGCGACAAACATTCCAAACCACAAACCTTTGATGTGAGTGAAAACGGTGACATGGAACCCATGCACATGGTCCGAAAAAAGTTTGGGAGCAATGAGGGGGGGTGGGACAACCCCCACATCCACTCCTCACTGCCCAAATCTCTGGTGACTGTCCAAAAGACAAGTTGAGGGATGAGGGGGGCGGGACAACCCCCACATCCACCACTCACCATCTCTATGATGAGATGAGAGTAAATGGGGCGGAAAAACCACTATTTACTGTCCAAAAGACCAATGAGGAGCAAGGGGGGCAGGACAACTCCTGCAGCCACCACTCGCCACCCAAAACAATGAAGCAAGTGAAAACATGTATGAAACCCCTGCTCACCGTCTCAAGCTGATGAACAAAGTGGGCAGGGCAACCCCCACATCCACCACTTGCCAACAAGCAATGGGGAATGAGAGGGGTGGGGCAACGCCCACAGCGACCACTCATCATGTGAATTGATGCATTGAGCGAAAACGGGGTGGCAAAACCCCGCTTGCAGCGCAAATGGGTTCCTTGAGGAACGAGGGGGACAGGGCAACCCTTGCAACCACCACTCATAGCTCAAAGGATGTGTCAGGTAATGAGGAGGGTGAGGCAACCCCTGCAGCTGTCACTCATTGCCAGACGATGCGTATAGCATGGCGAAGGGGTTGAGGCCCAGGCAATCCTCACAGCCACCACTTGCCGCACCACACAGAAACACCTATAGGAAACATTCAGCAGTGCAATTAGCAACAAACACGCACCTTGCATCCACCCTCACTTTGAATTCCTGGCTACCCATCCCTGCCTAATTCCGAATGCATTCCTGGACCTGCTGGAGCAAACAACGTCAATAACGGATGTGCTTGGGGATGGATGCAACATTATGAGATCATATACATCCAGAACATGTGCCTGCAGAACACATGTTGCAGATGTATAATGATCAACTTGTTTCAGTGCTGGATCCTTGGTGCGCTGGGTGACTTGAAGACTCGGAGGGAGTTGTCAATTGGTGCCAGAAAATGTAAAACAAACGAATCACGTGACCACACATGTCATCACGGTAACATTTGGGGAAAGTCCCACCAGTACTACCAGCCTGGGGCTGGTGATCCATTCAGGGATCAAGAGGGTTGTTCGCCGGAAGCGGCTGCAGCCTGGGATCGAGGTTGTCATAGGCTGTTGTCGTCCAAGTTGTCAACGCATCATGATGTTTCCAACCATCATCACAGTCTCATATCATATATGTCAACAGTGTCATGGTGGTGTACAAATCTTCGAGTCATCACTAGCAATAGTACGATGATATCACATATGTGTTGTCTTTCATCTATTCTTCCGCATCCCAGTGTGTGGACCAATTTGGAAGCTGTGGGATCCGTGCCGATCTGCATGAACTGGACATCAAACATGTCGTGCTTGATGTGACAACGGTCAAGACAATAAGCTGTGTCAACGATAACCTGCTCAAGTTCCTCCTGGTCAGCTACGTACAACCATGAGTATGCATGTAAGGCTACATGTGAACAAGCTACTTACTTGGCAGGCCATCAGTGATCACCATGATATTAATTGGCAGCTCATGAGTAGATCATTCATGCTTGATAAGCGGTAGGTAGTGCCAGTGGTTGATGATTTGCTCAAGCTTTGCACCGGTTGGGGTGTCCTCGCCTGTGCAACGAGTTAGGCATACTCAGACTCAGATGCACATGCTCAGCCATTAACTCACGTTCAATATGTATGATTGTACATGCATGGTTGTATAGAATTAAACCTTCTTGTTTCGTTCTTGCAACACCTCCAGCATTTCCATTAGAATATTTGTCTGCTTTTCCAGTGCAGTGTTTACATCCTGATGCAAAGCCTTCATCGCACCTTCCAAGTCCTCCGTATGAGGAGCTTGTAAGCCAACACCAAAAGAGAATGGGGATTCAAGGCGATGTCGCTTGGCAGCAGGGGGTTGTTGCAATGGCACGGACTTCACATGACTTGGAGTATTGGTCAACAAGCCCCCAAAGCACCGAGGAGTCTACCATGATTTCAGTGTAACACTCAAGTTTCTACAACTTGCCCAGTACATACCTGAGGTGGAGAATCATTGAAATCATCATCAAATGATCTCCTCTTCAAGCTTGGACGATTATCCATATATCCGGACACAATACTCATATTGGTACAGTTGTTGTTACGAGGAGACTTCTATCATTAAATGTTAGTATGCAAACAAGGAAAATAACACAAGAGTATTTGCCTCGACAACTCGACGGTCAACACTTGGACTTGGCAAAGATGGAGTGCCAATCACTAGTGGCTATAGATATACCAACCATTCTCATCAAGAGGCTGTGATCAAGATCTTGCTCATCCTAAAAGGTAAACTTACAACATACTAACCTCCATTCTCTGTACTCACGATACAGTACAGCAGTGGAGTTCACTGCCAAGCCTCTGTCGTCAGCTCAGGAGCAATGTGTTAGCGTATACTAAGTCAGAACTGGTCAAATGCGGTCGACCAATGCATGACTCACTCATGATATGGTGCAATGATAGAGTTCACTGGCATTACGAAGTCTTGCCAATTGAATTGGCTCCAGGGATTGGAGCAATGAGTCAGAACTGGTCAACCAACATGTGACTCACTCATGATGGTTTACGATACAGCGCAGCATTGGAGTTCAAATTACCAATTCCCATCAGCTCTGCCAGTGAGACGGTTTCATATGCATTGGGCTGTTCTCTGTCTATTCTGTTTGCTCCCCTGTTTGTTCGTCCTCTTTATGATACGGCTGCACATCTGACAACCCATTACCAATCCAGCTATACAAATGGAGACGTGAAGTGCAGCATGTCCACTGCAGTGAGGTAGTTTGCAGTGTCTAACTTCAAGTTAGAGCCACTTCAGGGATCAATTGATCATACCTCACTGGCATCCACGGCGTGAGCCAGTCTGAGTCCCGTCCAGACTGCATTCCAGGTTCATCCAGGGTTGGTCTTCCTTCATATTGCGGTAGTGACTGACATGGATGCCTTCGAGTTGTGGCGTATACAGCAAAGATGACCTTGCAGCAGACGTTTCTCATTTCCATCCTCAAAAACAAAAGCAACAGATTGAGTACCTTTCTTCCACTCGAAGACAACTTGAACATGTCTCATCCATCTCATTTCGACGACCCACCCACTTGGTCAGCCAACAGCTGATCGCAGCATGCCTCTGGTGCACAAATTGTACCCTTCCCCTGTCGCTTGCCCCGCTTGGTCGATGTGTGCAATCGACTCTCCCCCAACTGGCCTCTCCTCGTGCCAAGCTGATGTCAATACCACCCCACAGCTGCTGATCCACCGCCATTGTCATGCCTACCACTCACCCATTCCTGAATTTGACATTGCACTTGCGATGCAACTCTGGCCTGGCCTCGGTATCGACACAGACTCCCCATGAATGGTTGGTTTCCTGATGGCAATGTTTGGATGGTTTACAGTTGCCTTGACGGGCAATGCTCAGCAAATGTGACCTCAATCAACGAATACCACTGTGGCCAGACTTGTTTGTTTGTGATCCGGTCATGTGGTGCCAGTGGGTTGTCCATGGTTGAAATGCATTTGGGCCAGGCTTCTGCTATGCTTGTCTGTTCAACCATTGTGTACATTCTATCGATAGTAGAGTCTATGCCATGTCAAGTTTGGAACAGCCCTCAACTTGAATGTTGGAAAGCTTGGTGACACTGGCAGTCAAAGTTTCATATCATCATGATAGTGTGACAGTCACGGTACTACTACATCGTACAATTGCACTTCTGTCCAATTAACATCTTCCAAGTCAATTCAAGTTACTGTCAATGGCATCAATGACTTGTTCAATGCCAGTGGTGGCTGCATTCCGAGTCACAATAATAGTTACTGACCTGCACTGTATCCCCTAACAAAGGCTACTGACCAACATGGAATTGTTGATGACAATGACAATCTTGATCTCACTATGATAAATCAGCACGGTGCCAAGAGCGATTAAAAACTACATATGCCAATCGTCTCAGGCCAGCCTCTCTGTCAGATGGGATGTCTGAGTTAAAGTCATCTGGAAGGAATCGCGGGATGTCGCTCTCGATGAGGGATGTGTTGAACACATCTACTACAGGCTTCAAGAGTATGAAGTTTTGATCTGAAGGTCGATCTTGCATGCTGTTGAGCAAGGACGACTGTGACTGTGCCCTGAGCAAGAACACTGTCAATTTCCACAGGTGGCCCAAAGTCCCACAGTCATACTCGGACTCAGACGCACATGCTCGGTCATTAACTCACGTTCAATATGTATGATTGTACACATAGCATGACACCCCCAGGCCAATGGGAGCAATGTGTCACGGTTCACCTGGCTGCTCATGTGATCACAGCCATGATCAACAAGCACCGGCCATCTCTGGATTTGACAGCGATTGCATCATCACACAGCCCACAAAGTGACCCAGAACAGGACAGGAGCAATCAACAGCACAGCTCAGCTCCAAAGCTCCAGCTCAGCTCCACAAAACTGCACAGCATGGGAGACACAATTGCCACCGCTGTCTCTATCTTAATATATGTGTGTGTGTGTGTACTAGTAGAGAATAGTTTATATACCACAAGCGTTACTACCAATTCCACTTGAAGAATCATGTTGGCCCCGCATCCTTCCATCAAAAACCTGAATCTGAACACATCTGAATCCATCCTTGTTGACTTCAAAATCGAAACATTAACTTCCCCACATGTTCTCTATCCTTCTATTCACAACTTCCTGGCAAACCTTGACCATGCTGAGCCACACCGAGGCTGGTCAAAGCTCTTCCTCGATCCGCTCACAAGATTGGGTGTGTGGCACCTGGATGACATGGACCTTATCTCACCTGAGTGCCTTCATCTTTTCTACAAGCTGCCTCCCATCACTGTTATGGATCTCTTTGCCCGTACCTATGACACCATTCAAGCTACTCAGACTAGTATTCATTGCACTGCCAGTGGCCCATTGGTTGAAGCAAAGAATCATGGGCAAAATGCCTTCCACTCGGTGTTCGGGTGCATATTGAACTGATCAGAATATCACTGGCAATGGCTGAAGCTTACTGGATGGTCCAGGAAGACTGTGGAATGGGGCTTCCAGTCTTTATTTGCTGTGACTCTGAGTTCCTGACTCGGAGGCCGTTACCAGTGTTTCTGTGGCCCGCCAGACTTGGAGTAGTAGTACTAGTGCCAAAAGGCCACATTCGTGGCCGCATAATGCCAATCATGACCATGCTGGAAATGACAATTTTGATTTTGTATGCCTATACTAAGTAAGGGGAGCAAGTCGTCCAGTGGCTACAACAAGCTCTTTTTACATGTTGTATCCTTGGTGATCCACATTGTGAGCAGGGCACCAAAGACCATGATGATGATATGCCACATTGCTAATGCAGCACACAAGGTAAGTGCAGTCACTTCCTTCGAGTTGAATCTCTGGACACATGTTGAATGAGTAAATATGATTGACCTCTGAGTCAGTGTCAGATGTATCTGCACACCATGAAGCATAAACCATCAAGCCATGCACAGTCAAGTTTGATTTCAACCTTGATCCCCTTGGCGGTCTGCTCAAAAGATCACTTTCACAACCTCGTCCACCACACTTCTATGAGAGCGAGCCCAACAGATATCTAGACCAGAATCAAAGATGGATTGGTGGTCAACACCTCCATGAAATCTATCTGTGAACATACCCCACAGCTCACACCTCAAGGGGGAGATAAGATCAGTCATGGTCACAACCCACAATAAAACACATACTGACAACGATGCGGACATCATGGGAGCATCATGGGACATTGAAGATGTCGAGAACATGCCAAAGAGCCTTGAAAACACGTTGGAGCTTGTCAGTGAATGCTTGGAGCTGAGGGATACACTGACAAGATACTCACTGGCAGGGAGAGCTCAAGATGAGCTAGACAAGCTGGATGATGAAGTGGACATACCAGGTGAGGAACACAGCAACTAAGAACATCCCAGAGACCAGAGGAATGATGGCAATGATGAGACAAATGTGTCACATTGAGATAGAGGCTTGGGGGCTTGAGTCGTTGAGATCAATTTGGACCACAAAAACCTTGTTGATAGTGGAGAAATTGATGGGACACACCATATAAGCATTGAGGATGAATGCATTGACAAAGCAAGTGCGCAAAGTTGAGTTATAGGGCCAGGAAGGTCACCAGGAGACATTGGGATGCATTGAGTGTGATTCAAAGCACGAAAACGATGACAGCAGCATCCAAATTAATGGAATACGATGTTGAATGAATAGCGTGATGAGCACACCACGTCGTGACTCGAAACAAGTTGAAATGGAGGCACTAGGCAATGGCAGAAGACACAGATTAGAACAGAGCCAGCACACACTGGCAATGGACCGCATACCTGAGCCATAAATCCATCTCCCAAGCATCCCCAACTTCAGATCTGACGACAATCTGAACCCACCGCATCGATGAGGACTCGCTGGCAGACTCGAACTTGAAACGAACCAGCAACTTGACTCTGAGTCCGAGTCAAGGCGATTGAGACATAGTAGTACTTGTCAAACTTGAATAGAGCGACTCAGACAGACTTGGAATTCACTCACACTGCCATGAACTCTTATTGTATTGTACCAGCCTGAGTACTAGTAGTAGCACTACAAAGAATTTCCGAGTCACTGGCATGCTCCCAAGCTGAGCCTGACTCGGAGTACACTTGTTGGACATTCTCAGGCTCAGGCGGGTGATTGTGCCACTAATGGGCAATGTTACATACTATTTCATTGCCATTTACTGGTGTTACTAGCTCAAGACAGTGAGATCTGTCCAAGTTGGGCTGGTCATGTTCAACTTGAAGTTGCCTCAGGCTATGGTGCGGATGAGTGCCACTGGCAGTGACTTTACAACTACAGTGGTAATTCAGGAAACTGTTTGACAGCGAGAGAACTGGCCTGAAGATCTGCCAGCAGCACCACAGTTAACTGTTGAGTTTCATATGAATAGGGAAAAAGCAATCAAGACCATACCATAGCCTCTATCCTCTCGCAATTGGACCACCCTCTCTCCAAGCATCCAAATGCTACCATTAGATTGTGCACAGTGAGTAAACTGCACCCAGTTGAATACCACAACCCTATGATCCAAGATCCCACATTGAGACAGGCATTCATAGATGGAATGACTCCTCTGGTAAGGCATACGCCATAGAATGACCAGCCGAAGCCTGCGAAACACTTGGAGCATAAATGCAAGAATATTGGTGTGGATGGTGCCATGTCCAGATGGTTGGATGGGGAATGATATGTGAGTCAGTTGGGATAGGTATGGAAGACCTATGTGGAGTCCATGCCTTGCAGCCCAAGCGTTTGTCAAGTGAAGATGTTTGATACGCTTGAAAAGTGGCAGGTTAGGGAGGAAAATCATTGGGCCATAAAAGGCCAATGCCAGATCCAGTGATAGCATTGACAGCTGAAGGGTCTTGAGGGGCCCATGAAGTGGGTTCTGATTATCTGGGAGGTCGGTGGTGATTTGAAGGGCCAGCTCACACAAACCCTGGCAAAGCTGCAGAATTTTGGCTCCTTGCTCCAGAGTAACTGACTGTCGAAGGCTCACTACTTTGACAGTGGTGCTGGAAAACAATGGTCAAGGCTGCAGAGAGTTTATGAACAGTTCTGCCATCGGCTGGGAGTAGAGATCCACTGCCTCATACAAGATGGGCTCCATCCTAATATTACAAACTATGAAGACTAGTCTGAGCCAACCTGAAGTGGAGCGTGAGTCCTTACCAATATTTTACTCATCTTGCAATGAATAGGAGGCCTTGCATGAACCCAGGCATAGAGTTCATGCTTGCTAGGTGGAAGATATCACTTTCGATTTTGTTGGGAAAACTGGAGTAATCCATCCCAGTTGTAGGCTTCTGATACACTAACAGATCAGACTTGAAGTCCAACTTGTGAGTTATCAGAGGGAGCAAACAGTGTATGGAGGGTAGCATGCTATGCCATGACTCACCACTGGCATGATGCCTTCAAGTTGCTAGATGACCGGGAGCTGCCTATGATTTGAGTGACAACGTGACTCAACGTGGTTGGCAGAGCATCAAGTTCAAGTTGAATTTGAGCCTGAGATGTCACTGGCAATGGAAATTACTCGCAGGATCGACTTGGCCTGACTCAGAGATCTGGAGCTTCAATGGAGTGCCAACTTGAATCTGAAGTATGGCAGTAGGAATGTTTCAAGATCATTGATATCACATCACCTGAACCCTCGGGGTTCACATTCAACTCTAAAGCCCCATATGATGTTGTCTCTTAGTCGAAGCCACTCGCCCCTCAGGAAAAATCACACCAGTGATCTCAGATCTCATGACTCAACCTGGTAGTCATACTCAGGCTGGCATCACCATGAGGTGGATGCATTGACTGACTTGGACATGGAGTGACATTACATTGAAGCGAGTAGCAGCAAGGTTTCTCTGAAGAAAATTCCGCCATTCATTGGTCACGATGACATCATCGGCATGTTACTGGCACATACCTTTTAGTACAAAACGGTATGTACAGACGGAATGTCCAATCTGAGTCAGTGATGACTCAGGCTAGCTTGAAAGCTCCGCTGGGGGCTAAGTCACAATACTACAATACCTGCAGTGCTGAGTGCTGACTCTGAACTTGAGCTTGAACACTGAATAATGACATGCATTTACATTGGCAAGACTTAGATTACATTCAAGCTGCCAGTGGCACACACCAATTATCAAGGGTCAACACATTCAGCATTTTGTTTGGTATCATTGATATGATGTTACCTGAGCCCTTGGGGTTTATGTTCAACTACAAACCCCCATATGCCAGTGATGAGTTGTCTCTAAGTTACTCAAAGCCACTCACTGCTCAGATTGAAAAATCATGCCAGCAATCTCAGATCTCACGACTCCGAGTCAAACTCTACTGGGTGGTTGACTGTCCAGAGTGCACTCTACGAGTCTTGGGCATGATGATGGTTGATGACAAGGCAGCGGTTGTGGGAGTTGCACTGGCAGTGGAGTCTGACTCAGAGTCAGTGCCTCATCAGAATTGAAGACCCACTGGCAGAGTCAGAAACTTTGGGCCCAGGCATTTGGAGTTCATGGCAAAGTAGGGATCTGAGCCAAAGGGGTATAAGCTTGCCATTGGCTGATCTTCATGGAACTTTCTGAAGTGGTCCCACTGATCTGGGCTGCTAAAAATCCTGGCCCTGGGCATCGATTGATCTCAGCTGTGGAGCATCATGATTTGGGTTTACCGATTCATTAATTAAATTTTTATTGGACCCCACCAGGTATGGACAGAGTGCCCAACATGACTCGGACTATACACGGGTCACCTGACTTCATGTTTCGTACTTTTCAGTAAACAACTTCAAACATTGTCTCATGGCTGGGGAGATCTTGTATTGGGGGAGATGCAGCAGGCTCTGACTCAGATGGGGGCTATGCTTAATTGCTTAGGTCGAAGAATACAGGAATACCCATAAAATCACGGTGGAGATGGGAGAAGAGAAGTGCATGGGAAGTTTGAAATTAGATCTCAACAACATTGCTGCTCTGCAACATTTGCTTCATCTCGCTGAAATCAACAGCATCAGCATATCTAACATGGTGAGTTAGCAAGATGACAATGACTAGTAGGATCACATCAAGGTCATACTTAGTGTCTTCATATTGCACACAAAACCTATAGCCGTCCAAAGTTGTATCAATAAATGAGACACAGTAGAAAAGATCAGCCTCGACAAATATAAATTGCTGGCCCACAAGGGAAGGTGGAGAGGCCATCAAGTCATTGACCACATCTCCAGTGATAGGACAGAGGTAACTTGTGCATGGCCGATGGAAATCAGGCAGAGGGAAAGTAGAGAGCAGAGAATGAAAGTGCTCTTGCTGCGGCATTGGGCTCCTGGGCCTCTGCTCCAATCTACTCCTGGGGTTGAATACAATGATAGGACAAAAGAATGATTATGTGCCTAAGTTCATTTGTCCTCACATCGATTTTGCATGTCATACGGTTGGGAAGCTCCTTCATAGCATCATGCTGCAAGAGAAGGAGGGTATGTGCAGCAAAACAAATCAAAAGATGACTAGTCCAACGTGTGAGCTGGCAACCCCAAGTCTATAGCAAAAACCTACTCGTCAATGGTGTCAGGAGGGCTCGCAAGTATTTGTTTCATCACACTCTTACACTTCCTGCATTCCTCACCAGTGATGTTCTTCCATATGGTGTCTGGCAGGAGAGCCCATCTTCCATTCACAATGCATTGATATGCAAGCGCCAGTTCAGGACTGCCTCAAATAGCTGATGTATTGTCGTTCATTCAGGGATATGACCTATAGAAATGCTAGAGAAATCTCTATGCTGATCAATCCCTCTGGGCCCAATCTGACTAATGAGCTGGTGATAAGACAACTATATCTACCAGATCAAACAATAGACAAGGCTATGCTATA
>JBBPOB010000569.1:0-15200 GCA_038091275.1 Tylopilus subfusipes | reverse complement strand
CAGATGATGGTGATCAAACGAAACTTGGAGGGATGATAGCATATGGTATTGGCTATTTATAGCCAGAAGGGCTTGGTCATAGGATATGTACATGACTCAGCATGTTATGATTTTTGTGCAGGTCAGCAGGTGAGGCCACAAGTGTAGCAATAGTATGTTCATCTACATACCCAGCTGAACAGAAAGGCTCAAAATAGTCCCCATTTAGAAAGATGTTCAGGGAGAGTGCCATACAAACATGTTCTGGCCCAATCAGAGGTAGCGTTAGGCCCTTGTGTAGGCTCACAAAAATCTTCAAAAACACAACATAACAGCCATGCTTTCCAGATGTTGGTTATCATCTTGCCCACACTTACACCACAACTGACTCATTGATGAATCTCAATAGTAGGCAAGGCCCACAAGTGGCTGGACCACTTATTTCTCAAGTCTCAACTGCTGCCTTGGATCTATTACATGTATGTATATCCACTGTTGCAGGCCATTTGGGGCTCAGCATCCTTAGATGAAATTCTCAGATCAGAGTTCAGACAGATGGGAATCATGGTCACCAGCTCCAAAACCCTGAATGCTCAAGCGGTTTGGAGCCTGTATGTCATTGTGTATGTATTGCAGCATGCTGAACCCGATTTATTACTCTCAGATGCATTTTTTTTCTTTCCCATTGACCACCACAGTTGAATCCTACCATTTGCACTCAACCTATAAAAATCCCACCTCATGCAACCATCACAATGTCATCAAGGTCAAGGCCAAGGTGCTTCTGCAGCTCCTCCTCTCCCACCTGGCTGCTCCCTTGATCCAGCCACTGTTCAGAGCCAACCTCCCAACTCCACCATTCCTGACCAGGCTAATGCTGCTCCAGGAGGACATCCAATCAGGGCTTGATGTTCACCTGCTTGATTTCAGGAACTGGATGAAGAATTCAATCTTAACAACATTTCTGATGTATTGGAGGAAGACCCAGAATCAGAGATACCTCATGGGTGTAATTTCCATCCAGTGGCCCACATGGCTACTCAGGATCCCTTGGCTAGCAACCATTCTTTAGTGAATTCAACAAATGCCCTCACCACCATCAACTCAGATCCTACTGCTACCAGCCCTTTAAATATCAACACCTCATCCACTACCAAGGTGCTTGACATTGAGTACTTCTTCCAAAAAGAGATGAAACAAACTGTTTGTAAGCCATGTAAGTGAGTCAAATTTCTATTCACAATGCAGTTACTCATGGACATCTGCATAACATAGATTGATTGCAGCTGAACTTGCTGCAAGAGGGGAATCATACAATGTCTGTTATATCTACAACTGGACTACCTCCAACACTCCTCTTTTCCACCATGTTGAAGTCAGATACATGCTACTGTACCTAGAGCAAGCAGAGAAACAAGGGTGGACTATTGGACTCAACCTCATCAAGTCTGCATTCATGTTTGGTTACATGTTCAAAACTCTCAAGCATGTGCTTACCCAACCTGGAGTTAAGCTGAAAAATTTACCCCCTCTTCCCCCTTCGAATCCCTCTGATCACTTACCAATTGGCATTGTTCCCTCATAGTCACATGTGGTTGATGCCAACCTTCCCCCATTTTCAATCAAGGGACTCAAGGACTATGTAGTGCATTTTCTCGTTGCCAATGACCTGGTTTGTGGACATTATTTCCAGGCTTCATTCTCCCTTAATTTCTATTGATGTTTTCAGGCCATCAACAAGATTGAATCCCCAGAGTTTCACCAGCTAATGCTTTATTGCTCTCCACTGGATGTAACTGATACCAACATCCCTCACCACTCCAAAATGTGGAAACTCATCCTCAATACCTTTGGGTCAAAGTTTGTTGCCCTTCAAGCCAAACTTTCAGTGTGTGAGTTTTATGTTTGTGTTTATATTACATAATAACTTTGAGTAGAAGGCTATGGGTGAAATATCCTTTACCACTGACATTTGATTGAGTGAATCTTTGGACCCATATCTCACTGTCACAGCTCATTGGATTGGACAAGACACAAAGAGCAGTCCGAGAACATCCAAGTTGAGCCTCAAGTGTGCACTTATCACATTCCACTATGTTCCAGGAAGCCATACAGGAGCCAAGCTTGCTAAGACGATATTACATCTCATTGACTAGGCTAAGATTCCTCTCGAAAAGGTAGATGTTCTTTTATCACATTATGTTTGTTGCTGAACATTTTTGTTCTCTAGATTGGTCATTTTATGCTGGATAACACTTCAAACATGGACACTACTATGTTGCAGCTCTTGAATATTCTATGGGAAGAGTGAGAATTTGCCTTTGACCCTGTTGACTGCCGCATGCGCTGTTTACCCCATATCTACAACCTTTGTGTCCAGCAAGCGCTTGACAACTACCGACATGGAATGACATGACCAGAAAAGCAATAAACAAAGTTCAATATGTCGAAGCAGTTCATGGTGATCCCATCAGGTGTGGAAGAGAGGCCATGCACAATATTTATACATCTGCTCAGCACTGTTTCAGCTTTCAGGCAACAATTGTCACAAGAAATGAGCAACAGCAGTTCATTGACAATGATGGGCAAGTAGTCAAACTTCCAGAGGTCCAACTGCTTTGTGATGTCAAGACATGTTGGGACTTGATGTACTGCATGATTAACCATTTGTGAGCACTTTGACAAGTAAGTCACTGTTGTTTTGTGGATTCACGACATCACTAATCATTAATGTCACACTGTGTCAATCTATAGGCTATTGGTTACTTCCTAGATGCTTCATGCAATGCTGAGATTGCGGACAGTAAGCTGAACCATCTTGATTGGCAGGTTCTACAGGACATGGAAATGGTGTTGGGGGTACACACTTATTCTCTCTGCAGCACTGATATATAACATCACTTTGAAGGTGCCTTGCCATGCTCAACACACTATATCTGGGAAAAATGTTCCATTACTTGGTGGTGCCATCCTGTCTTATGAAACATTCTTGACTCAATGGAAGACATTGTGTGACAATCCTCAACTGGCATCATTCATCTCTTCTGGTCTTGAGTGGGGTAATCATTATTATGATTGTCTCACACGTAGTAAAGCATATATATTTGCTATGTGTGAGTGTCATCCTGCAATGCATTTTGACAACGTATCTAATCTCAGTCCTCTCAAGTTGTTGACCCATGCATCCAAATGTCCTGGGTGGAGTCCCATTGAGCAACCAATGTGATTGTATCCACCAAGGCAGATATTCATTGCAAGGTACAGTGACCTCAAAAACTGTTGCAATGTTTGGCTGTTGTAGAGTACTCACTCTGTAGTATTTGAGGGCGTGGGAATGGCGCTTAGTGGTAGTTAGGCGAAATGTGATACATACCCGTGGCTATGAGTGGATTCAAGAATTATGTAATTTGGCCCACAGGTTCCGGAGTTATGGCTATTTTAAAGTGATGGATCCCCTCGCATTTTGGGAGCTGGAATGAGACAGGTATCCAACTATATTTCAAATGGCCATGGACTATCTTCCAATCCAGCCTTCTTCAGTCCCATGCAAGCAGGTGTTCTTTTCTAGCGCTCTGATGGATGCAATGCAATGCAATAGGATCAATAGAGTCTTGATGAAATCTTGAAATTCTCTTACAAGAAAGAGCAATCAAATCTCAAGTTGTGGATGACATCACAACAGGAGATGCTTCATAATGAGGATGGCAGTCAGATTCTTGCTGCAGCTATATCTGGACATGGAGGTGGGGACTGCCTGCTCGATGAGGTGCTGAGGGCCATTATGGCAGAGGAAGGGGAAGAACTACCATATCATGTTCAACTCTACTAGTACTGTGTTGGATGGTGTTGAATGTCACAACTTCATGTCTTGTTTTCAGTGACTTGAATCTTTTAGCTTTCACTTGTCTGTTGTATGACTCTGTTTACTCTGCAGTCTGGCAACACACCTTAGCAGCTCTCTCAGTGCCACCTCACATAAATTCTGAGTTCTGAGCACCATCCAGCCAGCGCCTTGTTCTGGCTGCTTCCAAACAGGCCATGCACTCTTTACTTGCCCTAGATAAAACCTTTTGTGTTCTTCCCATTGTTTGCTGCAGCACCCTGTCTCCATCTGTGACAAGCCATGCTAGCAACTGGGCAACATCCAGCAGTTTGACACCACATCTTGACCTTGAAACACCAACTACACCCTTCCTCTCTGAGCAAGGACAATGCAAGATCTTGGAAAAATGTTCTATCTCTGATCCTGCTATCCTGATCAACAGAGCCACCTCACCTGATGAATGCCTACTGCTGCCTGCCATGAGGCCAACACTTGACACTGATCCCAACAACAACCCAAATCCAGAAAGCCATATTTTGGCCAAAGCCATCTGATCTGTCAACACAGAGTGCTGCCTTTCAATCATGAAGTCCTTGCAAACTGCATCATTTGACAAACTGGTTCATATTTGCACCATACCATAGTATCCATCACATCTGATACTGTCATAGGTGTTTGATGACATTACACCCAAAGAATTCAAACTCATATCTGCACTCCCAGCAGAGAATAGAGGTTATTGGTCAATCACAAAGTGAGTTATTCAATGTTGACCAATACATCCTCAGTACACCTGTTTCACTAGGCTCATGTATCTTCCTGAACTCCACAAACTCGTTGCCATGGCTCCCTATGCCATCCATGAATTCCAAATTTGCCATCTTTGCAAGTGCATTGACAAGATGCTTTCAAAACTGTTGCTGGACAACAACAACAATGTCACCATAGAACTACATACCAACCTTGCACTTGAAGGCAATGCAGCAAGGCATTCCATTATTCCTGACTTTCACCTGGACCTCTGTTCACATAGCCATCCAAGATTTCCACCAGTTTCCCTCTGGGCTGGAGAGATTGGATTTAGCTCTGGGGTGACATTAATGAAGCATCAGCTGGGTTCTGCAGCAAGGTTATCCCCTGAGTTGGACTTTGCCTTCATAATATCAATCTGGAAGAAGGCATGTGATCCTCTGCCTGCCAACCATCCTCTCCAATCCTGCCCAAGTCTCTCATATGCAGAGTTTGAACAACTCATCGGTGGACATTCTATGCTGCTAGCACCAGTAATAGTCGAAGATGTGTGCTGGGTTGAAATCAGGACAATTACATTCTACTATTTTGTTCAATGAGATGATGGCCAATTTGACTTTTCTGGGAATGGTCAACTATGTGCACAAGGTGTACATCCACTTATAGTTCTATGTTTTGATGATTGTTGATCTTTGATATTCTAGATGTTATTCCCTACTGTAATAATGGGCCCAGTAAATGCTATGCTCAACCATGCATCACACTGCCTACTTTCTTGGATTGCAGACACCATGGAGACACTCCAGGTGGACCCCACAATGATTGCCCCTGTTTGGACTGCAAGTGCAACCACAATGTTTCCTGTCAACTGGTCATCACTTCTTCTTGACATGCAGTGTGCACTATACAAAACCACATACTCGTGTTGTTGCACATGGCGGCAAGTGGACCCAGAAGAGTTAGTGGAGGAAGACAGTGCCAAATGAAAGAATATGTCATCCAAGCCTGGACAGTTGTCCCCTTCTCTGCTCCAGATATCTGTGTCATCTCATAATTCAGTGGCTGGAAGTGGCAACTCATTGAACAAGAAAAGTAAACATGAATAAGTAAGTATGATCATCAACACAATCTCAAAGACTGAAGTCACCTTTTCCTGTGTCATAGGTCCGTCACAGTCTTCCCTGAGTCCTGGCCCTTCTCATTCTCAATTTCGTCAAAGGACCTTTTTTCATTTATCAATCGAGACCCCTGTGCTCAGTTTTCTCCATATGCCTCCCCCATGGCCTGTTACATTTCTCCTAAACCTTTAATAGTTACTTCACTTTTCGTACACTTTACTCACCTTCCCTTTATGGCAAGTGTTTGAGGTGTTTGAGGTGTTTGAGCATTTTCCCATGCTATGTTCGAGTTTCCCACACACTGAAACTACTCACAATCCTAGTCAGAATGACTCAGGATGAGTCACAACTAATCAAATCAAATAGGAATGAGTCATAGCTAGTCATATGCTTATCAGCCTCATGGAAACCTCATGTATTTCATATCTAGAGACTATCTCTGCCTCATACCCCTATCTCATCCTTATGTACTCCTCATGTTCTTCCTCATATACATTCTGACTCACCATGACTCCCCTTCATCCTCTAGGGTATGATCCAGTTATCTGGGCTATACACACATGTATTCCTTATGGTAGATATGACACAGGATATCTTAGATCTACCATACACATGTACAAACCTTAGAATAGTATATAAAGGCCCAGGTGAACGACTGGACTCCCCAGTCTTGTTCACTTGGAGATTTCCCATTCTCCACTGTCCACTAATTCCTCACCCTACTTGATCTCAACTCAGACTATTAGCTCTTCAGTGAGTCTGGTCGTTTCATGGCCCATGTGATCATCTGATACTTTGTCTGTTCATTACATTAAGTAATAAGTGTGTATGCTGTACATATGCTACCATGATATCATGTTTTATTTCAGACGCAAAGCTGAATAATGGATGTTATATGTCACACTGTCAACTGACAACTGTACTGCAGCTGAAGTCTGGCAGCTACCCCGGCAATACACTATCCTAATGGTGGAGGTCAAACATGTTGACAGGAGATATCAAGTTGGGGAGGAGTTGGGAAGTGGTTCATATTGTAAGTCATTCAAATTCTCCTTGTTGTTGATTGTCTCAGTGGTTTTCAGCCATTGTATATTGTTCGGAGGACATATTTACAGGCCAGGTCTTCGCTATCAAGTTTGAGCCCTGCAATGGCTCTAAATCATACTTAGAGCACAAGTATAACATTCTCATGGCTCTTCAAGGTGGTACAATGCCCAGGCTACCACAATCAGTCTGGTTCTGGAGAGAAGGAACTTATCATGTTATAGTACTCAAGAACCTTGGACCATCTCTATACAAGCTATTTCTGCAGTCATCTGCTTCATTCAGTCTTTCTCAGGTCACAATGATTGGACTCCAACTGGTAAGCCTCAGCTTGCAGTAGGCTTTTCATGGACTGACCTGCTGAAATAGATCTCTTCCCTCAAGCACATTCACTCATACAACTTGATCCATCATGACATCAAGCCACACAATGTTTTGACAGGCACTGGAAACTTGCAAGATACCATCTTCCTTATTGATTTTGGCACTGCACAGAAGTACCATGATCTGTCACCCCATATCCACATTCCAATGCAAAAAAACCTTCCTCTTGGCACACCCATATTTACTTCCATCAATAGTCATCTTGGTCTGCAGTCGAGTTGTCATGATGATATTGAGTCCCTTGCATTCACCCTCATTTTCCTCTATTGTGGCTCACTCCTGTGGCTTACCCAAGATGGCAAAAGTCCCCACCTTTCAGTTATATCTAACTGCAAGCAGCAACTCTTAGTGGATCAAGATACCAGTGCTTGCAACATTTCCATCAAGCTCATCACTGTTTTGCAGCATGCATGCAGTCTTACCTTTACACAAAAGCCAGACTATAGTTACCTGTGTACCATCCTGGAGAATGCAATGGAGGGTTCAACCTTCTCATCCATCCTGGCCCCGGATTCCCCTTCTGTCATTTCAGCAGTATTGACAATACCCAACATCAGTATTGTTACCTCAATTCCACAGCCTGTTGCCTTCACTCCTGGCTGCAAGAGAACCACTAAGTCAAAGGCACCACTACCACCATATGTAATATCTTTTGCATTCAGAAACTATAATCTGATCTTGTATAGGAAAACACCACAGGGCTGTCATCTGTCTTTGTGTACTGCATTCAATGATTGCAGTTCTTCCCAGCTTCAGTGCAGTGCAAGGCTGTGCCAATGGTAATCCCACACATATGAACAATATACATGGATGGTCACATTTTTCATCATGTGCTGTGGGTAAATTTTTTTTTCTTAGTAATTTTGATATATCTGGACTATGTGTGGTGCCAGCATGCCATCAAGTTGTGGGTGCTGGTAGACCATTTGGCTTCATGTATAAACATGTGCCCACTACTTCATACATACTCATTTTGTAGTCTTTGTACCCACAACACCTATGTACTTGAATGACTTGGCTATGACTGACTTTGACAGTCAGTTGAGTCAAGTCAAGTTACACAGCAGCAACTCCACCTAAAATGGTTAGCCAAGCTGGTAAAATAGCTAGCAAGAGTGGAGCTGAGCTGAGCCAAGCCAAGTCACGGCAACACTAGCCCCCTATTACCCCCTTGCCTGGGTTATATACATCTTGTGATCTATAAAAATCATTATGGTCATAGAACTCTATATATATTACATGTTGTCCAATCTATATATGGTTGAGTGTACTATCCTATAGTCAATGTCATGGTGGGGTATCACTAGCAAGTGTATCAAAATGTACTATATTTGTAGTATTAGGATTAGTATATTAAAGCCATACTAATAAGTCTAGAATAGTATTAGAATTAGTGGTATACAAATTGATATACTTTTCATTTGCTTTGTTGTATATTGACAGTCTGGGATAGTCTAGAACAGAGCTGGACAGAGCTTGCCAGATAGGTACATTGCTAGAAGAGCTGGAACTTTATCTAGTCCTGGACAGATAAAAGTTAGTTTGGCAATCTTGAGTACCAATTGAACATCTTCCCTTTCAGACTCAAGTTTCTCAGAGTCTGATGATTCATCATGATGGAGAGCTAGCTATTGTTGGTGTGAGCTTTGAATTGACACAGGTATATGATTCTCACTTTGCCAATACTATTAGGGTTGTGCTGTCCTTGAGGACTGATGGTAATCTTCTAACAGGTGTGGATGTGATGAATTTGGAGAAAAAGAGATTGTTTTCCATGCACAGGCAGCATGGGCAGTGTTATGCTTGACAACTTCAAGTGTCCTTTCAGGATTTGTGCTCAAGGAAGGTACTCACAAAGAGACTCAATGTCCTCAAGCCCAGAAGGTGTGGGCTGAGATTGAGACTAGAAACTAGGTCAAGATCAAAGAGATCTAGTCAATTGGACTAGGAGACTTGAAAGGTGTGTATTGTGGAGATCAAGAATGCAGAAACAAGTATGCAATGGGAGCTGTATATATAGTACAGTGAGAGAGGCTGTGTAAGTGAAGAACATTGGAGAAGGTCAAGAAATAATGAAATAAGCAAGATCACAAGTCAGTATGAGAGAACTGACTAAGGAGTATAAGTCTGACAAAATGAAATAGGATATGAAGAGATGAGTCATATAGAAACTATACCCCCTTCTGAATAGAGAGAGAGAAGTCTGAACAGGAACAGCTTGGGGACACTCTAGAAGCAATGAGGTCAATAGAGAAGGGACTAAAGAGAAGGAAGTGGTCCCATTCATAGGTGTATACTCCCCATACAGTAGTGGAGAGTGGGTGTAAGCAGGAAATAGGTATGACAGAAGAAAAGAGAAGGCAGATTGTAACAGACAGTACTAGGGGTCCCAATGACAAACTCAGCCATAGTCCAGGAAACTTGAGAGTTTTGAGGTCTAAAAGTGGAGGGGGCATGGGCTCATCCAACAAAGGAAAGGATTGTGAAGTATCTGCACCAGATGTCCCAGGAATGGCACTGAAATTGCCAGAGTCCTTGAAACAAAGTTGAGCTGGCTGAGAAACACCATAATGCTGTGTTGAAGCCTTTTCAATGCTCTGTCCAGACTAAGAAGAGATGTTCAAGTGATGGTGCTGGTTGTTGTCCATATTGGTAGTTGAAAAAAATGATAATACCCCAATTTTGGCTGCCACACCATATATATGTATGTTATCCTGATAGCAAAGCATTGCTCAAATGTGAACCATTTTCAAGGAGGATGAGCCCATGAATTCACCTACATGGGGAACTGGAGAATCTGGGCCAGTTACAGACCAAGGGCATGAAGAGCCCAATCTCAACCAGTCATCAGATATCACCTCCATCATTGCAGCCATCTTAAGTAGTGTCAAGACTGCCCTTCACAATATTCTGGTGAACAGCAGCCATCTTGTGATGCCAAAGCAAAGTCCTCACTGAAGAAGAAAAGAAAACATAGAGATTGAGCTCAAGAAGCAAGTAGAACTCAGCCAAGATAGAAGCTTCATATTGGTATGTTGCACTCACTTCTACTGTTGTACTTCTCATACTAACCCCAGTGTAACAGGGCCAAGTTCGTCAACTCTTCAAGAATAGACTTGGTATTACACAAGACATTGACATCATCATGCACAAGCCAGCCAATGCTGCAGATGTGTATGAATATAAGTACGAAGATGGACCAGAATCAGATCCCTCCAATCTGGCCTTTGACCTCACTTGCAATCACATTTTGCCATGGAATACATCAATCCTTGATTTACTTCTGCAAGAACTTTATGAATGCTGCATTGAGGAGTAGTGGAAAGTCACACAGTCAGATGGCTACATCCAAGATGTCTTGAAGGACCATTACAAATGTCTGAGGATGTTGTGGATCAAGGCCCAGCCTAAGCTTACCTCAAAAGGTGTTCTGGAGATGCCCAAAGAAATGGAGGCCCAGCTTATTTGAGGGAAGAATGCAGGCTGCCAAGGAGAGTAGGCAAGCCATTCGACATCAAAATGTGAGTCTATTACATGAGCAGGCAGCATATCTCACCCGATCATACAACCAGAAATATCTGCACAGAATGACAGTACTCAAACAGGTACTTGCAATGAAGGCTGAGGGCCAGAGACTTCCAGAAGAAGAGAACATCAATATGTCTACCTGGAAGTGGCTTCACCACCTCCTCAAAATGCTTGGTGAGCATGGTATGAGCTCCAAGGAGAGTACTGTTGAGAACAGGGTGGAGAACTTGAGGGACAAAGTCAGATGGATTGGCAGAGGTGCATTGACCACAAGTTGAAGATTGTTGACCACTGTTGTTCATTCAGGAATATAATCTATAGAAATGCTAGAGAAATCTCTGTGTTGATCAATTCCTCTAGGCCCAATCTGACTAATGAGCTGGTGATAAGACAACTATATCTACCAGATCAAACAATAGACAAGGTTATGCTATATCTAGAGAATGATTAAGAAAACTTTAGTCAATTGGATCCCCAGTCATTCTTCCTTATCTCAAGCAATAATACTTATAGGAATTAGGGTTGGCTACGGTTCTAGCTAAGGGATTTAATCTAATCTACTATGAAAGGCTGCCAGATGTGGTAATATCTAACACTAAAGATAATGGTCTGATTACTGCTGTTGTGATATACAGATCTAGTTTACGATTCTTACTAGCTATTTCAACAATAGGCTTGGCCTAGAGTTTGCTGACTAATTGGTTCTGTAGTCTATTAATAAATATGACTCATGCAGGCTGTGTATGACTGTACTTCCATTCATGGTAACCAGGTTCTCACAAGCATTCAAGCACTTTGTCTAAGTGAGCTGAATCTGGAAGACTGTGGCTCATGAGAATTATGATTATGACTAATGCTGTGCCTGAGTGGCAAGTTTGGAAGCACCCAAAGCAAGGCAATGATCATGTGATTAAGCTGTACAGTTCTGAAGCTGTGCCATCCACAAGATTTAGTAGTAATTGTATCTACAGTTTGTAACTAGTGTAGTAATGAAATCAAACATTAGGAATTCATTAATATCTCTCGAAGAACTAAGGCTAGTCCAATGAGACTTGGTAGTTGGGTAGACTTAATGGTAGTCTACTTGGCATAAGAGTAATATAGATGTTTGAGTAGTAGATAAAATAAGAATTAAATGAAACACTCATGACTTAGCACATTATTGATTGTGTGCAGGTCACTGCAAGTGCATCCTCAACTCTAACATCTTCTCCCCACAAGGGTCAAAACCCCTCCCTAGGAAGTGGGCACCTGACAATCCAAGAACATCCAGAATGCCTATTACACACCTCCCACTTGCACTGTATAATAGTGCATGGTTGTCACACCTTATCAAATACCAGATGGAGGCTCTGGAACTCTCTAAACAATCTTTCTTGTGGAAGAAAATTGCAGTAGCATTGTAGCAACCTACCTCAGGTACATACATTCACCACTATATTTACCGTCTATGCTTCATAGTTTCCCCAATGCCCCAGCTCCAGCCTGGGTGGTCCTCATTGTTGTATGTAGCACATAATGTATAACCAGTAACCCCCCATTCCATGATGCACCATGATTCCACAAAGACAACAGGTGGGACAGATTGGTGAGGTCAAAAATGTTGTCCCAAGATGACTGATTAATCTTGCATATGCTGCTCAAAAACTAAAGATCCATCATCAATGGGCAATGGCACTCTCCCATTAGATGGGGAGAGATTGGGCAATTGTTGGGTTGTCGACTGGGCAATCCATTCAGTCCATTGCCTATGCTTCAAGTTTTGTCACAGTTCTCTATGACCACCTAAATTTCAAGTATTGTGGCTTGTTTTTTTGTTTGTCAAAACAATAAATTTTGGCCATAGTATAGTTGTCACTTAAACTTGAAGTTTAGACAGACTTTAAATGTAAATATACTACTTTATGTTCACACACACATTCAGGCAATGATCATGCTTGTTGTTTGTGCTGACATTTGGCCAGATTCAGCATGTCTACTAATACTTGAAGTTCCTGCTCACATATCCTCAGGTCAGAAAACTTCAAATCTTGCTGGTTCTGAAACATCATCTTACATTCCAAGTGCTGTATTCATGTTTCAGAAGACATTTCTCCCTGGGTTAAATTTGGTAAAATGTGTCATTCCTGTGATCTTTGTCATTGCTGACAGTCCGACACTCATTTTCCAGAAGATCTACTGTTACAAGAGGCTTATAAGCCCTTAGAAGATTTCTCTTATATTGTTTTTATAATACAAAATTTATTTGTTACTAAGCCATTACAAGACCTTATCATAAAATCTGGAGTCTCATAATGTACATGCTGTCAAAGGAGCATCACCAGAGAAGCGCACACTCACATCTCAATCTCAGATCATGTGATGCCCTTGACATCCTGTGCCCAGTCCCTGTAGATCCTGATGAACACAACAATGGACACTGTTCCACCAGAGGTCATGGTTCCAGTGCCGTCAAGGTTCCTATCTCAACTGACTGGGTACAATTATAGCATATGTTATATCTTTTTTTTTTCAGACAAGTGTATATATTGCATAGCAACTGACTAATCTAGTTCTATGCAAAACACTAAGGCAGCAATCTGAAGATTCCCAGTCTGAGGGAAAATGCTCTTATGCACACCCTATATATAGATAGGGTGTGTGGGGCTCCATTAGCTATAGGTGTCCTCAATGGGGTCAGAGGGCCTTGGGAGCTTTATACCCACTAAAACCTCCAGGCAGGTGGCCCAGTTTTCAGATAGCAGTTGATTTCCTATGAGGAGATGTTGCCAGGTATGTTTGAGTTTGGATGTCATGAGTGGGTAGTGTGGTAAGTTGGTGGACTTCCAGTCTATGTTAACTTTGTTAATCCAGTGGGTTTTTATGGTTTTCTTTGTATGTCTTGTACCATTGATGACCCTCTTGCAGTGAAGGGTCCATAGCAAGTGGGCTGACTCTGATATCAGAATAATTCTGAGGCGTATCTTGCCCATATTTGGTTTTGATGGGGGGTCAGGGGGGGTGGTAAGAGGCAGCCACAGTCTAGAATCTCACCAAAAGAGGGTTTCTTCCATTCACTGGCTGTAGTGGGCCATATGTGCTGGAGAAGGTTCCATATCATTTTCGCTTCTGAACTGGGGCAGTCTGTTAGAATGTGTTCCAAAGATTTGATTGGGTAGTTACATTGGGTGCATGTGGCTTGGATTTTGTAGTTGGGGATCTTATTTCAGTATTCCCTGATGTGCAGGGAGCCATATATTGCTCTGAAGAGGAAGTTTGGGACTGGTTTCTGGATATTCAGGTGTCTCACTTTTCACCAGGTGGTTGCATTTGTTTCAGGGTTTCCATTTGTGTTGAAGATGGCATGATGTATTATATCAAGATGCATTAGTGCGGAATGGTTGTACTTGTGGTTAGGAGTGTCAGTGATGTGTTGGTAGGTGAGGGCCTGTGTTATTTTCACCAGCTGAGCTCCTCAGAGGTTGAAGGAGTTTGGAATGGTTTGGTCTATCTCATCATCAATTGGTTTTTGGGTGCTGTTTTTAGCCAGCAAGTCTGCACCATCATTCCCCTCATTCTGGTTATGGTCTTTAGTCCAGTGGAAGGTGGCTGGGGCTGTGCATTGTCTCAGGTGGTACACAGCAGTTTGAAAGAGTGATTTGTTTTGTATTTCTATCCATCTGGCATCTTCCCAGGTGGCAAGGTGTTTCATTTGGCCATTTATGACATATCTCAAGTCAGAAATGATTTCTAGTGGAGTGATTGGTGGGGCTACCTGTAGAGCAACTATGATGGCTGCAATCTCCCCTGCCTGGTTTGATTGCATTGTGCCAGGGACTTTAATGGCTTTATTGTCAGGGTGGTTTGGTCCAAACCAAACTCCAGTGCCACATGTTGCATTTTGTTTCCCATTATTAGTGCAGTAGCCATCAGTGTAGATTCAGGTGGGGTTTTCAGGGGGGCCTTCACCCAGACATGGATTTTGGAGGCAATAGGCAGGCCCAAGTAAAGGGCACTCTTGTGAGGCCCACCACTACTATGTAGTGTCTCATGGAAACAACATGAGCTGGCCACTTAAGGCCAACCAGCAGGGGATTTTGTCCTCTCAGGCCATACAAAGGAACTACCTATGCATGCCATGGCCCACCCTGTTTGAGTTGCCAATTCAAACTAGAGCTTCCCATTCCCTTACTAGTGCTTCATTTGTAGAGCTCTAAGGTACTACATATGGATCCACACTCTAGTAAGAGTCCACTGCCTTGCCAGAATGTGGTGCATATCCAACTAACCACCTAACCATATACATTGTAGCCCCACAGGCGGGCAACAACGCAGTGACAGCCAGGCCGAGGGTGTCCTGTGACCATATTGGTCTCGGATGGTTTTTAGAACCCGATTCCCCCCTGTTACGAAACCTATGTCCACCAGGGACACCCTTTTATGGGACTTGGCAGCGACACAGTCCACTGCGTCATAGATGACGGTGACCATCCCTTCGGCCGAGTGGAGCTGATGCTCCTGCAAACCTCTGTTACTACGAGAGGGCTCGGCGGGCTTAACATCCAACTCCCTGACCACCGACAACAGAAATCGGA
>JBBPOB010000568.1:0-15207 GCA_038091275.1 Tylopilus subfusipes | reverse complement strand
GTAATTGTATCTACAGTTTGTAACTAGTGTAGTAATGAAATCAATCATTAGGAATTCATTAATATCTTTTGAAGAACTAAGGCTAGTCCAATGAAACTTAGTACTTGGGTAGACTTAATAGTAGTCTGCTAGGCATAAGAGTGATATGGATATTTGAGTAGTAGGTAAAGTAAGAATTAAATAAAACACTCATGACTCAGCACATTATTGATTACATGCAGGTCACCGGTGAGAGGTTTTTTTTTTCAGATTGGTCTTGTTTGCCCTGTTGGCGAGCAATGACATATACATGGGGTCAGTGACAATGTGTTATGTTTCTCCTAATCCTTAGTCACTACTACACATTTCGTACACTTTACTACGCTACTTAAATATTTGCCCATTGAGAGAATCAAACTCTCAACCTCTCAGTATTAATCACCTACTGATCACGCTACTGACCACTACTGATTACATACTGATCATGCTACTGATCACCCTAGTCAAATTGACTCAGGATGAGTCATAGATAGTAACATCGTCTATCATCTCATGGGTACTTCATGTATTTCATCTCCACACACTATCTCTGCCTCATGCCCCTATCTCGTCCTCATGTTCCTCCTCATGTACATTCCGACTCCCCTTCGTCCTCTAGGGTATGATCCAGTTATCTGGGCTGTACACACATGTATTTCTCATGGTAGACTAGACACAGGATATCGTAGATCTACCATACACATGTACAAACCTTAGAATAGTATATAAAGGCTCAGGTGAACAACTGAACTCCCCAGTCTTGTTCACTTGGAGATTTCCCATTCTCCACTGTTCACTGATTCCTCACCCTGCTTGCTCTCATCTCAGATTATCAGCTCTTCAGTGAGTCTGATTGTTTCACAATGTGGATGTAGTCAGGGAGGCCGGAAGTGTCAGACAATGCATATGACACCCACTGCTTCAAGGTTAGATTCTGTGGACTATCAGCACAGATATGGATACAGGTACGGGATAACCACACTTTACCAGGAACTTCATGTTTGTCCTGCTCGATGACATCGCACAAAGTGATGATTTGATTATGGAACAGATTAGCGAGACCTTCTGGACTAGCAGAGGGTCTCCCAAGCACGAAGATGTTCTTGATGCAAGTTTTGTCATCGATGAAGGTAGGCTGTATATATCAAGAATGACAATTAGTAGCATTTGGAAGAGTTTATCAGAAGGTGTGATGCCTACATTAAACATTGAGCCAATGAAATGAGAGCCCTTTGCAGAGAACCGAGTGCCGGAAGTTGCTGGAAGAATTTCCCCTATGAGGATGGTCTTGAAAGTTTGGCCACTGCTGGGGGTTCAGTACTTCCACACATTGTTTGCGACAATGCAGCACATGAAGTCAGTACCATACATGGCTTGCGCCAGTGTGAGATGCACAGGCATAGCAAGCAGACTCTCTAGAACACAGTCATAGTCACTGGTGTTGGTTTCAGCAGGATCTATTGGGCAGAAAAGATGCAAGGATGAGAGTACAATGGAACCATAGGTGAGTGGCAGAAAGAGGCAGATGAGCATGGGATGCGGGATGTGTTGTTATATGGCAGCATGCTGGCATAGTTGAGATCATATGGGCAAACTCATCAGAAAAAACAGATAGGAGGGACAGACCAATTTCATAGGTTGTCTGTGCTAGATTGGGATGGCGATGAAAAAGATCGATCCTCGGTGACACACGATAGGTGTTCAAGACAAACATGTTTCTGTGCTGTCCCAGTGGCGCCATCACCAGACAACACCTGTTTCAGTACATGTTTGGAAAAACAACGTGGTAACTGGGCTGTCTGAGTAGGATTTGGAGTCAGTTGCAGAGTTGGTTGGGCAGCATGATATGAGGCATCAGATGGAAAGCAGCATGTAGGTGCATCTGTGAGATGTCATGCAATTGGCCGTTTGTGTAAGGTGGTTACAGCCGAGAGAGGTGCCGTTAACTGTGCTGTATACTGTTCAACCAACTTTTTGATGCTCTTCAGCTCCTGGGAAGGATCACAATGGTTGGTGATGCATGCATGCAACAACTAAGTTGATATGTTCAGAGCAGTCGATGGAGCTCCTTTTGTCGCAACAAGCAACAACTGCTCTACATCAGCACGCTGCTGACCGGACATATACTTGATAATCTTTGTGAGATTGAGGATTTCGAGGCATTGGAATCCATGACACACGTCTTCACTCTGTCGACATGTGATTTGCTTAATGGAGAATGGCCAGAGAATGAGTAGGCCTTCAAAGGATTTCACTCTGGACAGCATCACATAAGGGCATTCTGTGTCAGAGCAGCCTTCTAAGTCAACAATTGCTTTCTGCATAGTCAACCTTTGTGACTTGTGGGCAGTCATGGCAAATCCAGGTAAGATGGGTAGTTGGGTACATTTAACATTTAGTACGCCATGCTGAAACGGATGCCAAATTTGTATGTCAATAGTGTCTGCAAGCACCACAGATTGTTGTTCCTGCAGGTCAGGAAGAGGGCCACCAGATGTGGAAGGCATGTGTATGACACATGAAATGGCATGCTGAACGTTCTGTGTGTCGACAGTGTAACAAATACTTACAAGTGTGCCAATACACCCATTCACAATTCCGGACACCACATCAAAGTTCTGGGTGATCATGACAGGCATTTCAATAACAAGTGGAATCCTCGCCAAACAATGATGACTTTCACCAGAGTGAAGTCATTGAAGGTAATGTGATTCCTCTCGGGTGGGAACTGCACCAGCTATTATATCAGACGATTCATATCAGTGCACCTCATGGCTGGAATGCTCTGCAAATGCTAACATTGCTCTTTCGTTAATAGTGTCCTTAACATCATTACTATAGATGATCACTGAAGCATCAGCCCATTTAGTTTCATTCCACAGAGGCATCATATTCAGCACGAGCCTGGATTGAAGCAGACAGTAGTCATCATCTGTGCATTTTCTAAGACACAACCTATGCAAGACGTGTACGAATTCATTGTTTTTGTCACCAGCTTGACGCATGTTTTCTGTTAACATAACGACAGTATCAACCGATAACCACAAAAGCTTTCTGAACACATCTGCTTGTACTTTTGGTGATGCTAGTTTATGGCCATGTGTGCTGCTATATAACGCACACTGTCCTACGGGAGGCAATTTTGTGAAATCGTCTGCAAACACAATGTTGAGCCCTCCGAAAGGAAGATCATTGCCTTTGGCAATGCACAGTGCGTCGTGCACAGAAACCAACAGCTTGCAGCCCATGACAGAAACTTCATCAATGAGAAGGAAGTCAATACCTTGCCACTTTGCAATCAATGCTTGGCGAGATTTTAATGACCATTTTGATGTCCACTTGTCACTTAAGTTCAATGCTGCATGTAAGGTTGTTCCATTAACATTGCAGGCAGCAACACCCATAAATGCACATATGCGAAACTGATGAGTTTGATGTGCACAACAGAAAAATTCCTGTAATGCGTCGAAAACACGTGACTTGCCTGTACCACCCTCTCCACCTATCAACATACATAGGGATTTTTTGTGACAGCAAATTGCGCACTCCATGATGATACTGTATGCCCTCTGTTGCTCTAAGTTCAAACTATATTTGGTTGCAATGACATCAGACATTGTTTGTACATTGTCAACAGCGGACTGAAGGTCAACATCATAGATGAATGGCCGCAAGGCATTTCCTATGGTCAGAGCCATAGTGCAAATGAAGGGCCCATGTGAGTTTCCTGTTGCCACAGCTGATAATGTGACATCGTCCCCCATTGCCTGCAGAGCACGCGTGGCCTGTTTGGAATGATCAGCATAGGCAGCATGCCATGTATCCTCTAAATGTTGAGGAAGATCTGTGATATCAGTTTCACATGAGATGTCGACGCCCTCATGGTGATGGGGTTGATGGCAGAGATTGAATCTCCCGCTTTCATCCAGTCAATCAATGCATTCATGAGCAGTGCTTTGCTGGATGATCTTCTGCTGTGTCTGTGCTTCTTCCACTGATGTCAAAAAGTCCAACCGGTCACTGTCGTCATTCCCAATGTCATGGCTGAGGTATTCATTGTCATCTGTGTTCTCTATAATTTCCCTTGGCAGGTGATCAATAAATGTACGTCAATGTTGGTGCTGTGACATGTGCCCATCCCTGGCATCTTTGCATTCATGCATCACCTGAATGTTCTTGAGCAACTGTTGCTTGCTGGTAAATGTACTGGCAGTGTCAGATATCCATGCATTGTAGGCATCAGACCATGAATCCCCAGCTTGCCTTAGATTGGATGTGTTCCTTCAAGGCACAAAAAATATCAGCATCAACTGTGCATACCTGGGTAAAGAATGCTCTTGATCGTGATGTGAAAGGGCTGGTCCAACAGGCAGAGGAACAAACCTCTTGCAGGGGTGACAAACATGAAGCTGTTGGCTTTTTGTTACGTCGTTGGATGTATACTACCTCTAAAGACGAGGACAACGTAAGCCTGCCCGAGGAGGGTGGTTTCGGTATTCAAGTCTCCGTTAAGCGAGACTAGGTTGATGACTAGGAAGGCGTCAAGGAGACTACCTTGATTACCACGGGTTGCAATTCGAGTGATTGCCTGAGCATTGCTCAACAAGGAGTCAACGAGACTAATGAACCCCGAAGACAGAGCTTCGGTTAGATCGTCGCTTACATTCATAAGTTGACCCAGGAAGTCTTTAGACTAAGTCAACTGAAGTTGCTTAGGACACGGCAAGGTCAAGTTACGATGAAGGGTATGGATTCAAGCTGAGCCAGATACAGAGTAGAGGCTAGTAGGTTGAAGAGAACTAGCGTAAGGAGTTGAGGTAACGGTTGTAGGGGTTTAAATAGCTGTAGGTACAGCGCACAGACCAAGATAGGAAAGGAAATCAAGGAATCGTATCATATGCAAGAGCCAATCAAGAATTGAAGTAATGTCATACGATCCTGGGAGCCAATAAAAAATAGTGACTAAGAAGTCGTACCACTTGTACGAGCTTCTAATGGGAAGGTGAGATCCTGTATCCAAAAGGGATCAGGATTAGTAATACATGTCGGCGAAAGTTAAGATGACGAGGCTAGTACAAGGAAAAGAAAGAGAAATCGTAACACTTTTAGCCTCTGGATGAACATGCAAGAACACAAAGATTGGTCAACATCGGGAACAATCATTTAGAATGTTATTTGTCTCAGTCATGTCATCATCCATGGAGGCGTCATTGTCTATCTCATCACCACTGAACCCCTCGTCTGTAGAGGAAGACTCTTCCTGAAGACTGTCGAATATTTCCTATGTCCAGTGACACTGTATCTTATCCACTCAAGTGCAGAAATCCCACAATAACAGACTGGCCAGCTGCAGTGATTGGAAATGGGAGTCGTCAACTAGGCTTGACCGTGCGCTAATGTTTCCATCATCATCTGTCATAACAACAACCTCAAAGCGACCTGTTTGAGTATCATCCTCATTTTGTTCCACATTAGGAATAGGTACCACCACTGAAGCAGAAGAATCTACAAAGCTGGACTCATTGGATTTACCAGAGTCAGAGGAGTCATCGTCTTCATTGGCAGTGTCGTATGTGTGTTGTGGCTGTCGCAGATAGCATTCAGGGCTGGGCTGTTCGTCCTGTATAAAGTTCTCAAATGTGGTCCAGTAAAAAGACCGATATGAATGACTGGTATAGTGATCACCATGGCCTAACAGATATGAACACACTTGAGGGGCAGACAGCTCCTGGTGAGAAATCATTGTAAATGTGCACTTCTGGATCAATCTCTTTGCCCTGTGTTTGATATTGTCAATCTGAGCATCATATAGTGCTGATTTTGCTACAGTGACTTCAAGTGCAGAATATGCCACATGTGCCTTGAGAGGGGTCTTGGTGATGTAGTCAGTAATGTAGTATAGAACTGCCTTTGCAGATGGCCCAGAGCCAATAAATTGGATGTCCATGTTGCAGTGCACACATTCGAGGATGGTCTCGTTGTACCAGTTGACCATGCCATCCAAGCAATGCATCATGATATCATCGGATTGTTCATCAATGAAGGAATGGCCAATGTAATTACTCACATCAAGGCCAAAGCAACATTCCCATGGTTCGGGTGGTCCCTTCCAATACTTGAAGCATGTCGCCATGTGTTTGTGAAGTTGACAGGCTTTCGTGAGGAGACTTACATCTTTCTTCCAACATGCAAGGATGGAATCAATATCTTCATACAAGGATGGCCCAAGAACAGAGCATGGGTGATGCACGGAAGATGGTATGTCAACATGTGGAATAGGATCAATGGGAATATCACTTGAAATCACATCATCTAAGTATGCAAGCAATGTTACCTTGAATTGATCATCACATTGGTTGAGTATCCGCTCTTTAATTTCAGCTGTGTTTAAACTGCTTGCTAGCCAGACCACCATATGATAGTGCAAGCTGCCCCTCCCTTGCGCCTCTACACATCCATAGTATGCGCTAACCCTCCCTAAGACACCAGTTGAGGATGGGTGCTCAACCAAGACATTAGTGTGTTCTTCCTCATGCCCAAGGATAGTACATATGAAAGCAGTCATCCACAGATGGAAAAACTTGGAAGTGACTGCCGGGTTATTAGCAATAAGCATGGATTGTGTCCAGAAGTCCAGAACATTGTCGGGTGGAAGGTTCTTCAGATCAATGTGCTCTCCTGCAAGAAATTTTACGATCAGATTGTATACATCCGCAGGGTTGACAGTGATGTAGAAACTGGGCAGACCTTGCTTGATCATCAATGCCCTGATTTCGCTCCACATGACTGCTTGGAAGGATGCACTCCCTTGCACACGATAGGTAACGTGTGATACTTCTTTGAGTAGCGATTGCACCTGCCTCTCCTTGCTAGTGAAGCTAGTAGCAATATTCCCATTAAGTGCCCTGTCTGCAACAGCATGAACTGCAGTGGGTGAGACAGACACAAAATTGTGCTTGAAAGCATCAAATGTTCACTAATCCACCTTCAAGTATGTTTGAAGCAATATGCTTCTTCACTGTAGGACATTAAACACCGTGAAGATGAAAGAGTAATGTGTGCGAAAACGGTGGTCAGACATGCAAAGCAAATGAGCGACATGGAGTCTCAACAATACCTGTCCACGTCTGTGTGTGTCTTCTGGACCACCAATCCCATATGGGAACAGTGTGGAATATGTCAGTGGAAAGAATGCAGGGTTGCATATGTCCCCTACAGGGTTGGATGCATGCAGGATTTGCAAGAATCCCTTGCCTTTTCTCATCACATGCTCCATGGCAGCAGCACGTAAGACATGGGAAGGAGCTGCAGGGTCAACATCAGCAACTACAACTGACTTGAAAACGTCAGATGTTTGTATTGTAGATGAATCACTTGACAGAGATGCAACCCCATTGTACCTTGCTGTAAGGGTGTCATGGTTGATCGACACAGGAATGACCTCTATGTGAGCAGGCAAAATATCTTCCATGTCCAATGCATTCAAGGCGGCATTGTTAACATGTACATCTTTGTAGTACAGGTTATGAGCACCAAGCCATCGCAAAGCATTATAAACCCTTTTCTTCCTGATAATGAGTGGACACGCATGCTTCTTCATCCATTCTCTGGATGGCATGGAGGATCCAACAAAAAGAACACACATGAAAGTAGTAATATCAGATATCGGTGGAGGAAGAAGGTCGAGAACTCATTCTGGTTGCTGTGGAAAGACAATGACATGTCCACACAATCCTTGTTGTGAGTTGTGAGTGTTTCCGGTCTGATCACCATGTAAATATATTATCCACGATTTCGCTCTGCAGTGTGCGATCATAGCCTCTTGACAACAGTCAGGCCTGTCAATTCAGGAGGTACATCACCAAGAAACATGTTGTTCGTGATTGCCATGTCTGATGTCATACCTTTCTCCAAGCCCTCTTGCAAGAAGTGCAGATGTTAAAGGCAGTTGCATTGCCATTGGTGTGTACAATTCCTTCTTCAGCGACAAGGACACCTTTCAGGAGATTGAAGGGTGGGTCAAAAGCAGGGTGACTACAGTGAGGATCCAGCCAATGAGAGTGCACGATCTTGCCATCCACAACATGTCTATCAGGTCATGTAAGTAGCTGTAAATCAATTTCATTGATGTGGAGCACAATCACCTCCATTGCTTTTGTTTTTGTAGAACATGAGGCACACACCACTGTTTTCAAATTGTTTGAAGTGAATATCTCATGAAATCGCAGCACAATCTTTGTTTTTTCAGATCTGGTTAGTACAACAGGCCACTGTGCAATTCAATTTTGTATCTCCTGCTGAGCCCAGGAAGCCTTCACACCATCAAGATGTTTGCTAAACTTATGTCACAATGTTCATAATCATTCCGTGGATTCAAAAGTGACACAATGCAAGCACAGTAAGTGTTTCAGGGGACGCAAGGTAACACCAGAGGCACGCAAGGATTCAAAGATGTTGATTTGAACCTGTGTACAGAACAGTGCAGATTCGTTCAGTCCCGGGTTGTACTTCAACACCACACTGGTGCATGCAAACTGATGGGAGTTGCAGCACAGTGCACAATGACCTGAGGTGAGGTGCAACACTAAAGAGTCTTTAAAACCATTAAGTTTTCCTGACAAAGCCATCCCATGCACGAAGGCATGTCCAAGCAAGGAATCTTGAGGCAATCTTTCTATCTTGGCAATCAGCTGTGCAACATCTTGGTCACAGTTGGGAATGGTACATGCTTGCATGTATTCTTTGAGAGTACATACTAAATTGCATTACTGAATGCTAATACTGGATGATACCAAACCCAATGCACGTGCAATGAAAGCCAAGCAGTCTGTAGGATAATGAACCTCCACAGACAAAACTATGTCCCTCAGAACGGTAACAACATCCGCACGTGTGCCTAGCCCATGACAAATATTATTGCAGGCAGCACAGTTCATGGTGTCACCACTGTCTGTGCACATCCCTGTAAAAACATGTGTCAATAATGCATCCAATGGACAACAACCACGGAGTGAAGTAATCCCATGCAATACACAGGCATCATGTACCACATTTTTGTCAGGGTGAAAAATGGTCCAAGACAATGCAGAGGCGTTTCCATCAAGTAAGATGTTCTTGAGGTAATTCATGAAGCATGTACACATGCAATCTTGTGGAAATTCGTCAATATGTGTGACTTCCTTCTCCTCACGAGCATGTGGCACTTCAAGATGTCATGAATGTGTTGGCCATTGTCACCATCACTGCAGCCTCATAGGGTGAGCAGAAACAGTCAGCATGTGACACAGCCATACCAACATCACCATCCATCACAATGTTGTTGCACATTGTTTGTAACGATGCAGCCTCAATGGGCGATTGGGAACCTTCTACATGTAAGCGCAGAGCACAATCACAATCATCATTCACAAGATGTAGCAAAGCAACCCATTCTTTCCCGACCACCAGGTTGCAGTCAATAGTGTGGATTTCAATGGTGACATTGGCAATGAAGTACGTACCCTTGTACTCAGCTTGAACAACAGCGGCAGGAGACAGATTAGACAGTTGGAGAGCCTGAGTGATAACAGGGGACACAATGCAATGATATGTGGACATGTTAAACCAACTGAGGACAGAGAGACCGTTGAGATGCATGACCCATCACTCAGTACTCAGTACTTAGTGCGGAATGGCAGCAGCAGGAAGACAAGATGGGAACTGGTCATCAGATGAGTTGTCATATGCCCGATAAAGAAGAAGTACAAATAAGGCAATATAAATATAAGCACAGATTCTTGCAAATGCCTGCAAGAAAGAGAACAATTCATCAGTATGATATCCTCTACTACCATATTGGGAATAACATTACATAATATTTCATTACAAATCATTACTGGGAATCGGCGACAACTCGTTATACAGGTAACCAGGACGAACCTGGCTGTGAAAACCCTCCCCCACTACTGTGGGAGTCGGGGAACTTTAATTTCCTCGGTTCGGACGGCGATACGTTATCGCTGCCGAGAGTAACGCAGCTTTTCCCTTTCTATTTTTGGGCTCGCTCCGCTGTCGGCTGTCTGCCTCTCCGTCCGTTTCAGTGACTCGCCCATGGACAGGGAACGCTGATTGCCTATGCCACTCTCACCGCAATACATTCCCGTTTCTACCCAAGCAAAACGAAACGAAACGATGAAGAGACGCATTTCGAGGAAACGGAGACACAGCGCTGGTGGTCCATTTCGATGCGCCACTGATCAGGAACGCGTTTCTTGGTAAGTACATATTGTACTAGTGTTCGAGCTGGCTATGCCTTCTCGGCTGTGTCTATGATGAACCGAAATGTTGCTTACACCCTGAATTACACTAATCCGATCATGGGCGCGCTCCGGCCTACAGCTTTCCAGTTGGCTCACCTTGGATTTGTTGTGGGCCTGGCTTCTCCTGTCCTATGATCGGGTGCCGCATCAGTTACCGTATCACCTCTAGCTAATCGTGGTTAACCCTTACACAGATGCGGCTACTGCCAAAGTCATTTACATGCAGCAATACGTAATGTTTCGTTCAGACAAGGGACCACAGAAGGTTCTGTGGGTAAGTACATATGCTTCGATACATCGAATGCCTGACTCGACTCGCTACACAAGGTTGGGTTGCGCTGATCCCCGTTGTCGCCGGATAAATTGCTCTCCGAAGAGTCAGGATGACTGCGCATACACTGACGCGGCAAGCCATCAATGTGCTCCGAGTCCGCTGGATCATTCCAGGCGGTGACATTCTTTGCTGGCTGAGTCGGAGAGTTGATTACTGTAAGCTTTCCATCTCTGGGTTTGTAATTATCTCGTTTGTCGTCTGGGCACTGAGACCATTGTTCGATTGAATCAAGAAACTGGCGCAGGCACGATCAGCCCCTCGCACCTGTAAATTTTCTCATGCTTTAACGTAAGTGTCTAATTACTTATTTCACCTGCCGCCAGCCGGTGTGCTATGCCACTCCCTATTCAGCGTGTCCACGGAGGGCTAACTATGCCGAGCCATTTCTGCCTCTGGGACGGCGCATGAAGTAATCTTGGGGCAGTGTTCAACAACATATAAAGGATGCTGTAGGGAGTGTAGAAGACACGCGCCGTCTCGGTCTTGCAACATCCAAGATGTTTCTCGGGACCATCCTCGTGTTTCCGCTATTATCTATCTCTAATGCGTTGTTACTCTTGGACTCGGACATAGATTCTCCTGTTACAGACAAAACAGACTGCCCTCTCACTGTGCTGGGTCCTGTGAGCGAACTTCATATTGCGAACAAATTCATTGCCCCAGATGGGTTCAACCGATCGTGAGTTGGATGCTGATTATCGCTTTTCAATACATCTTCAACGTTTTTAGAGCGACTCTTGTTAATGGTGTATACCCTGCCCCGTTGATCCGCGCCAACAAGGTCAGGACTACGACGATGTCTAGCTGTCCATGCTTATACCTCCCTAGGGCGATGATTTTCGTCTTCGGGTTATGAATGAGCTCACGGACCAATCCATGCCTCTCGAAACTAGTATCGTAAGTTAATGTGCATCGATTGGCAAGTACTCCATCCTCACACCTCTCGAAGCATTGGCATGGAATTTTTCAGCACAAGTCCAACTGGGCTGACGGTACTGCAGCAGTCACGCAGTGCCCACTTCGTCAACAAGAAGCATTCGTGCAGAAATTCAATGCCAGGGGTCAGGCCGGAACATACTGGTACCACTCGCATTTTGCAAATCAGTATTGCGATGGACTTCGGGGACCTCTCGTTGTATATGATCCTGAAGATCCCCTGGCAGCTTTATATGACGTCGATGACGGTGAGTTTCAACTAATTCTCTGTTCGTGCTCTGTTTCATAGTCCGGACAGAGAATACCGTCATTACGCTCTCGGACTGGTGAGCATCTCAAGTGGATGAGAAAGGTTCGTGCTGACCTGTATTTAGGTATCACGAACCCTCTATCCCGCTCGGCCAGCTCTTCAGAAGGGTAGTTGCGAACTCGGCGCTGATCAATGGCAAGGGCCGCTATGCTGGCGGACCCCCGACTCCACTTTCGGTTACCAACGTCCAGCAAGGATTACGATATCGGTTCCGCGTGATTGCCACTGCTTGCGATCCCATCTACAATTTCACGATCGATGGTCACCGAATGACCATCATCGAGGTTGATGGGACTGAAGTCTTCCCTACAGAAGTTGACTGGATACCCGTCCTTCCTGGTCAACGCTACTCCGTGGTTGTTACAGCTGATAAGCCCATCGGGAACTATTGGATTCGTACATTGAGTGATCTACCGAATGCCTCGTTCGATGGTGGTCAAAATTTGGCCATCCTTCGATATGAAGGAGCACCAGACCAAGATCCCACGTCACCTCCTGGCCCGTATGAAATCGCGTTCAATGAGGGCAGCCTCCATCCACTCATCAACACAGGCGTTCCTGGAATACCCGAGATCGGCAAGGCAGATGTAAATCTTGTGCTTGCTCCAGGTATCAATTCACATGGCTTGTATACATTTAACAATGTGTCCTACTCTCCCTACCCTATCCCTGTGCTCCTCCAGATTCTTAGTGGAGCAAGGAAACCCTCGGAGCTTCTGCCAAACGGAACTGTTTACACACTCCCCCCTAACAAGGTTATAGAAATAAGCTTCCCCAATCCTGTCGCAGCACCCGGTGCCCCCGTATGTGCTACGTTCGTGAAACCTCGCTTTACCCTGACACTGAACGGGCTCTACAGCACCCCCTACATCTTCATGGCGTATGTGATCCATTCTGCTTCTCTTCGTCGCTAATCAAGATTATTTAGCATAACTTTTATGTCGTCAGGGTTGCGGGGAGCAACACGACCAATTTCGTAGATCCCGTCGTGCGCGATGTGGTGTCCAGCGGTCGAAACTCCTGGGACAGTGTGACCATCCGTTTTGTCACGGATAATCCGGGACCTTGGTTCCTTCACTGGTAAGTGATTACCTTGGACGCAAGATCGCGATGACACGTGTCCGTACCTAGCCACATCGACTGGCATCTCAATCGGTACGTTAGCTTCGATGGACTGACACGATCCTAGATCTAATGCACGTATCTAGCGGATTTGCTACCGTGATGGCAGAAGCACCGGAAGAGACGGTTGAACAAGAGTCCAGAGTCATCCCAGGTTTGTACTATATCTCGTTATGCCAGCATGGACTACAGAGATTTATCATCTCTCAACACAGCGGATTGGGTGCGTCTCTGCCATCCTAACCTGAACTGGGGGCAAACACGCCTGGGGAGGTTACTCGGCGACTAGGGTCGCATGGTTAGGTCTTGATTTCGCTGGCAACTTCTCTACGTTGCGTGAGCTTTTTTTCGATATAAAATTGCTAAGGCACCGAAGGGATCGAGCGCAACGGGAGTGAAACGGGTGGTGGACTATGGGGGGATTATCTAGCTCATTCTTACGTAGACAGTCCAAACACGCATGGCGGGTTTACTGGGCAACTAGGATTCGCATGTTGAAACAAGTCTTTAATCGAGTTGCTTTCTTCAAGTTTGGGCAGAGAGGTTCACCGGCGCACCCATGTTGTGCGTTGTTTGTACTAGGAGGCAAAAGTGTATGACAAAGTGTTGCAAAAGGTAACCAAATTCCTTCGTACTACAGTGAGGTGTACATCCATAATCGAACATTTCGGATTCGTTCTTCCGAGTTCCTGATCCATCATCCCAGCTACTATTATTCCCTGCTCCGCCTATAATCTCACCACTGACCATTCCAGAATGCAAACCCTTCCTTGTCTACCGTTCCACGGTTGAATCCACTCGTACTTTTCCTGAATTCGTCGCCCCAAAGTGTGGCCCAAAACCTGGTGATTAGAAAAAACATATATACTGCTCTGCCCACATGCTCCATGCGCAAGACTCCTTTCTGCAGATTAGAGCCATGAATCCTATCACTGAAGCGGGAAGCGGGGACACCAGACCTGCTAATGTCCTGGCAAAGTGAAGTTGGTTTTCTTCCGAGAACAGGTGGAAAACGTTTCCTGCATAGATCGCCGCGCAATGGCCAGCCAGTGGATTCAATGAAGTCAACGTGGATAAGTTCGGTTGCTCTGTCGGCGGAGGTCCGTCGGATGGCAGAAAGACTTATATCATCTTAGGCTTGAATATGTCTCCAGAAACGAAGTTGATCGGGCAGGATGCAGGCGTGGTCTTGAAGAGAAAATGTCCCAGGTTGAAAAACTCTGATATTCGGTCAGTCGAAATTACATATCTCGATTTCGTTACGCCCGATTCACCTTGATGCAAGTTGGTGGTGACGATGTTCCTGAGCGGGTAACCGTCTGCCGCAGCCTTCCTCGCATCTGCGCGGACTGATACCTATCGCCTGTCCATGTCTTCCTTTTAACAGAAAGTTGCTAAGTGACTCGCAGCAAGCTCCAATGTCCAGCGGAATACCGTCAGGATGCCCTCTGCCCAGCTTGAGGCAACCATTGTACACTGGTAGAGCGGCCATCCCATGCCTAGATGGAGTGCATCAGCAAGTGTATAGCTCGCGCGAACGTCAGTCTCAGTATCAGAGTCGAAACTCACTCGAGGAAGCTCAACAGCTGTATACAACGGTACGGGGAAACCTGCAATGGGTTCATTCTCTGTACTTGGCGAGTATTGACGCAATGGCCTTGTATGCTCTTTCTTGCACTTCCAGGATGTGGTTCTTGAGCGCTTCATCGTCGTCGATTCCGGTCTCTGCTCTGAAGAAAGCTGTTTGTTCCGGAGATAACCTGTAGTGGGCGGAGAGTGGGGGCTGTCAAGCATCGCCACAGTTGTTACTCGCACGATGATCGCCTGGGGCAAAGGGAAATTGCCAGCAAGAGGGGCGCTGATGTACCCTTGGACGTTTCAATTTGTGAAAACTGTGCAACTCATCTTCAAAACAGAACTTCCAATTTCAGATTGCGAAGATCGAGTGAAACTAGAATTTTCGGGTGAGAGTGCTACCATTGTGATTGGCATCACAGAATGTGACAGGACCGAGTGACGACTCCGAGTCGGCGAGTTGATTAGAACCAGGTTATGACAGGATTTCTCGCACGCATGAGGGTGTAGGTCCTCACGTTCGATAACAAGCCATGTTTTCACCAAATCGTGGTCCGTCTTGTAATCCCCATAACTTCGTTCATCGGGTAGTCGGCAAGAGGTCACGGTGTCTA
>JBBPOB010000567.1:0-15212 GCA_038091275.1 Tylopilus subfusipes | reverse complement strand
AGGGCTATTTATGACCCTGCAAGGGTTAGAGCTGATACATTTTAGTTCTTTTGCAAATGTTAAGTCTTTCCAAAATGCTCCAACATTGGGACACTTATTTGAGCCACTGTACATATAAGAAAGAAAAAATGTTACCAGCCATGGACGTGGTCGAGAAATAGGTCAAAGGTAGCTCGTTGCTCTCCCTGTAGAACAATTGGTTCTGCATTGCTCTTTCCCTCAACAGGAGAGCTTGAATTGGCATCACCGATCGCAAACATGTCTTTGAAAAGTGCTGAGTGTATGCCGAGGAAATCATTATGCAACTTATAAAGCATATTTTCGACCTTGACCGGGAGTTAGAACACATGGTGTGGATGGAAATGGTTGATGCATACGAGAAAAATGTGGGTCCCAATCAGGAAGTAATAGATTGGATGATGGACGGCTTGACTTGTGGTTGCAGACATAAGGTTGAGACTTGTATGGAGAAAATGAATTGGGAGGGGACAAGCAGCGTGGAAGGGGATGTTGATGTTGAAGGGTGTAGGAGAGGTGCTTGCACAGCCACAAAGACACACGGTTGCTTGCCGACTTGGACCATGACTGTAAACAGACGAGCTCATCTCCTCACTGCATGATATTGCCACAAACGCTGCCCCAACTCCCAGAACATGAGTTACCTCCCAACCTCATCATTGCAGCTAATGTTTTGAGTGATATTTACCAGCATGCCCTTTGCATTTTGGATCAAGACCAGACAGATCTGTTTCAAGTCAAAGTCCATCTCGCTGCAATTGAGCGTGATGTGATACCGCTTCTCCTAGCGATTGAACAAGATAATCTTTCAATGGATATGAATGAGTGGCTGGTGACTGCAACAACCCAGTTTGGAACCCTTTTTGTTTCACTTTCTCAGTACGGTGACGATATACAAAACCAGTACGTTAACTAGACCTAGACAATGAATTGCATGCTGATATATTAAACCATCACAGAACAGATCACAATGTTCACATCCCACAGCCCATAACCGTTGTCCACACTGGGCAATGAGGCCACCCGCGAAAAACCATCGATCTAGCTTACCTCAAAAAAGCAACCTCCGGCAACATCAGACTTACTGAGCTAGCACGGGTTCTGAGGATCCACAGGAATATGCTTCGCATGTACATGAAAAAGCATGGCATTGAGCGTGCTTACTCAACATTAAGCAATGCGGAACTTGATCAGCTTGTTAGGCAATGCGGAACTTGATCAGCTTGTTAGGCAATTCAAGGCAAAGCGCCCTGAGTTCAGTCTATGCTACACGATGGGTCATTTGCGGGCACAAGGTCATTGTGTACAATATCGTCATGTACTTCAGTCTCTCTGAAGGGTTGACCGTATTGGCCAAATTCTGCGAGACTGCCAGATCAAGAGGTGACGTAAGTACTATGTAAAGCACCCAAATGCCCTGTGGCACATAGACGGCCATCACAAACTTATCCATTGGGGAATCGTAATCCATGGGATAATCAATGGCTTTTGTCATACGGTACACTCTTAGAACACTATAGTTTCACAGATCATTGACTTTTGGAGCTACTGTAGATAACAGTGTTACAAGCAAGCAATAACAACCGCTCGGCCACTGTGCTCGATCTCTTCAAGTCCGCTATCAAGGAGTATGGAATGCCATCCAGAGTTAGGGGTGACTGTGGAGGCAAGAACATCGATGTCGCAACATACATAATCATAAAGAATGGCACTCACCGTGCCTCATTTATTTGGGGCTCGTGAGTTGATCAGCTAGTGTTAATCCAGTATATCAGATGCTAACTTTTGACTTTCAGTTCCATGCACAACTCGCGCATCGAGCGTCTGTGGGTAGAACTTGGAACTCAATTTGTTCGATGCTGGTGTGCATTCTTCACATGCCTTAAGAATCAGCATATGCTCAATCCTCAAAATCCGCATCACCTATGGATTCTACACATTCTTTTTATCCCCGCCATCAACCAGGATTGTTGTGACTTTCAGCTGGAGTGGAACTGCCACCCAATTGACAGTGTCGATACAAATCTGAAAAGTCCAGCGGTACATACATAATGTACTATGAATTACTATGCTAACACACTAATCTGAACCAGGATCTCCGCCTTTTAGGCCAAACCAAGTTTGGTGTGTATCAAGACTCAGATGACTGTGAAGGAATCCATCCGGACATCATCAGTGAATGTTACAGCATACACAGACAGCTGATTACACGTAAACGACACCAGTCGGGTGCCAGACACCCTATGGATGAAGAAGCAAGCAGAGATGAAGACGATGGACTCACAGCCCATATAGCCGATCTTGTCAATCAACAGCAGCGGCAGAATGTGAATGAAGACACAGTGTTTGTTCCATCCCACTGATCCCCATTTACTGATCCCAAAGACTCGGCAGCTTATTTTGGTATGTTAAACCAGGCAATCGATCATCAGATCATTCTGGATGGGTTTGGACTTAGACCAGATGAATGGGAGGACGGGTATTATCCCATCTTTGAGACAATCTGATTGGGCTGACGGCGATCAAAGGAGCTTGAGGTATCGCTCGCAGACAAGATCTGGTATGAACAGGCCTGCCTGTGGTGCCAGGCACTCGTTTGCATGACTCATTTTACGACCCTCATGGGATCAGATTAGTAGTCGAGTCTGTATATAAAACTCCAGGTAGTTTTCTGCAACAATCCATGGGCTATTCTCCTAGCCACCCCTTCATTCCGCCGGCGTGACTCTTCTCTCTCCCTGCTACCAATACCACCTTTCGTTTAGTTACAACATGTCCTCAGGCATTGACCGTTCCAGATTCTGCCGAGGAGGTGGTGATACATGTGAGTGTGAGGAGTTTTGCTGGCAGGATGGCGGAAAGCCGATCTGCCATGAATGTGACCACGGTATCAGCAAGCACCCTGAAGCTGCTGCCTCTATGCCTTCCACTACTCAGCAGGCGAAGCTGCCTCTGCCTCTGCCTCTATGTCCACCGGATCCATCGTCTTCACTGTGTATGTCCACTCAGACTGCTCTCAGCGTGACACAGCCTACTCTTCTGGAGATTTTCTCCAACCTCACGGAATCAAATCTGAAGCCTGGTCACCCATCACTCACCCAGACAGCCAAGGCCCAAGCTGAAGCCATTGCGACATTCGGATCACAGAAACCAAAAGTCACTGCTCTTCAAGTTCATCGCATGACTTCTGGCACTCGCAAGGTACTGTAATGTCCCTAGGGTTTCCTTGGCCGTGTTTGAGGATTGCTGACTTTGACATTCAGGCTTCTGCAACAAAAGGAAGCAACCGTTCACATTTGCTGAGTGGTTCATCAAGCATTCAAGCCGGTTCTAATTCGTCATCGATTTTCCATGTCACGTCTGTTGGAATGATTGTATGTGGCATCAGAGTAAGTATTTTACACTACGTTGTAGTCCTAAATGATGGAAACTTTCTTCCCAGTGGGACGGATGGTTGAAACAGCCAAAGGCACCGTTTGGCAAGACCTTTGGCAGTGGCGTGCAGGCAATGAAGAATCGCCACTATTTCATCAGCGCATCTGGCTTGAGCAATGGGATTGAGATCAATGCCGCATGGACATTTGCAGAGGTGAACGGTCAAGTTCACCAGTGGTTTCCACAAGTCTTTGCATATCTTGATTCAGTTCGGACTCAGACGTCTAGCAAATCTGAGTCATCGCATCAGTCCATGCATCCAAGTCCAGAGTGGCTTGTGCTTGTCCACTCAGGGAGTCAATTCTCACTCATCAAAGTTACCGAGCCCAATGGTTCAACTCTGTTCGAGAACAAGGGCCGCTGCAGGGCTGGTGTTGCGGACAGCATGTTATGGTTTGGTAAGTGATCTCAATAACATAGCAACACTAGATCTGATATATGACTTCTAGTTACAAGGAAAGCCATCCCAAACAGTGTTTATGACTTATGGAACACAGAGCCAATCATCATTGGCTCTGATTCAGAATCCAAGATTGAATTGCCAGGCATAAATGATAAGAAAGACACTGACGACATTATCAGTATCCAAGATACTGATAGCTATGGAAGTGATATTGACATCAAGCTAACAAGTTCGCTGCTAGAACTAAAACTGTATGAAGATTCCGGTGTTGCTTTGAAGGATAAAGGCAAGGGTACAGATAAGTCTACGGACCTAGTAACGACCCCCCCGAAACCCGGTATGTTCAGGCAAATTATCTTCGTGCTATACCTTAGTGTCCCTCATTAGGCAAGCGCTCTTGCGTGCTTCAGTCCCCGATACAGTCCCCATCAGCTGTCAAGAAGTGAAGAGACGGTGAGCTCGTTTAAGATATTCTCTCTTTGAACAATGTCTCAGGAGTACCTGATTGCAGTGTCCTCAAGGCCTATACCGTTGTTTTTCAAGTCATCTCTGCCCCCGCAGATATCGAGTGCCCCCACGAGTGTCCCTGTTAGTGAAAGTGATGTTCTGATCCACAGCCGTCATTATCCTGATTCCCCCAATGCCCCATGTATCATTCATCCCTGGAGTCCTGATTACGCCCTCATACCTCTCAGCGACTTCCGCTCTTACATCTTCTCTAGTCTGTCCTAATGATTTGTCCGTACGTAGTGAATACCAGTGAATTCGTTGTGTTGCCCTTGCTCATTCCCACGGGGGGTTTTCCTACTTGATATCGCCCAAGGACTACATACTTCAAACCGCAGAAGCATATGGACTCGGTATCCTGGACGTATCTCGGATGTATCGTACGAGCAGCACCATCCATCACCTCGAAAACTTTTCAATCTCCCCAGTTCCTCCCAAAACACCGTGGCCGACACCGTCCCTCAGTGTTGACATCCCCTGCATTGAGGCCATCACCAACTTCCAAGCCTATCGCACATCTCGGATGATGTCATCGTCACCTGTCTCTGCAATTGTTTCATGGCCGACACAATTTACACCATTGGATCCTCCGCCCTCGTCGCAGTCAACCCCCACAAGTACGTTGCATCCAACATCGACTCTGTCCTCCAAAAGTAAGACCATTGGGACACGTCAGGAAACAAGACACCCCTCCCAACCCACATCTTCCAGCTCGCCAACAATACCTATTACCACATGAGATGTGTGACCCAGGACCAGTCTGTCATCATCGCATGCGTTCTTTCTTTCTGTTTCAAACACCATGTATGAATGTCATATTGTGTTACAGTGGTGAAACGGGCAGCAGAAAGTCAGAAAACCACTGCCTCACCATCAAGACATTCCTAGAACTCTCCGTCTCCAGTCACGGAAAGAAGGGCTCCAAGTTTGTGAGCCAGGTGCCCACAGCAGAGTTCATTGTCCAGTCCTTTGGCAACGCACGCACCCTCTTCAATCCAAACACATCACGCTTTGGCAAGTATACGGAGCTCCAGTTCACTGACAAGGGCCGATTATGTGGCACCAAATCCCTTGACTACTATCTCAAACACAACCGGGTGGCAGCTGTGCCATCTGGAGAGCATAACTTCCATATATTCTACTATCTGATGGCTGGTGCATCTCCAGAAGAACATCAACACCTTCACCTCGCTGACAAAACCTAGTACTGATACCTTGGCCAGTGCGCCGGGACTGGAACTCACATCAGCGGCATCCATGACGATGACACCAATCAATTTGAACAGCTAAAGATAGCTCTCAAGTCCATCGGAGTGTCTAAGTGACTTGTTGCTCAGACATACCAGCTCGTTGCAGCTATTCTCCATTTGGGCAACATCGAGTTCACCATCAACCGAGGTTGTGACATGGATGCAGCTGTCGTGCGAAACATGGATGTTCTCAGCATCATTGCCGAGCTCCTTGGTGTACAGCCATCTGCACCCAAGAGCACGCTTGCTTACAAGACCAAGCTCGTCAAAAAGGAGCTTTGCACTGTTTTTCTAGATCCTGTGGTGCCTCTGACAACCATGACGACTTTGCCAAGACGCTCTACTCTCTCCTTTTTGCCTGGTTGAACGAACACATCAACCAACGTGTCTGTCGTGATGAATTCGACACCTTTATTGGTCTCTTTGATCTCCCCAGTCCACAAAACATGACAAGCCACCCCAACTCCCTTGATCAGCTCTGCATCAATTTTGCCAACGAGCGATTGCAGAACTTTATCCAGAAATGCATCTTTGAGTCACATGTTGATGAATATTAAACCGAGGGTATCTCTCACTTCGTCCCCTGGGTACCGTACTCTGACAACTTGGAATGTGTTCACCCTCTGCAAAACATACCAGGAGGCCTCATTCATATCATGGATGACCAAGCTTGCCAATCACACAAGAAGACGGATCACACGGTGGTGGAAGCCTTTGGCAAACGCTGGGGTGACCGTTCATCTTTCAATGTTGGTGTGATTGATCACTTGGGATACCCCACTTTCACCGTCAACCACTTCAATGGTCCTGTAACGTATTCCTCCAAGGGCTTCCTTGCCTGCAACCTCAATTCCTTGAACCCCGACTTCATTTCGCTCCTCTACAGCTCTAGTGCTGGTGCTTCAGACGGTGCAGAAGGAGCTGGTTCTGTGAACCCCTTCATTAAGGACCTCTTCTCCGGTAAAGCCATCGCTACTCAGGCACACCCCAGGAATGAGGAAACCATTGTCTCTGTGCAACAGCCTGTCAAGCCAATGCATGCCCCATCAATGCGGCGTAAAGGCACAATCAAGTGCATGGCTACGGTCCGCAAAGGTGGTGCCATCGAAGAACAGGAGCAGGAAGAGGAAGAGGCGCCAAACCCTTCCTCGGGCCCAATGCCATGTATAGCTGGCGAGTTCAGAGCTGCTCTCGGCACCTTGTTCGAGATGTTAGCAGACACGCAGTGCTGGTTCGTTGTTTGTGTCAATCCGAACGACTTGCAGTTGCCCAATCAATTGGAGGGACGGAGCGTCAAGGGACAAATTCAGAGCTTGGGCTTGACCGAGGTGTCGAAGAGTAACATCAATGTCTTTCAGGTAGGATTAACTCTGAACGAGTTTTGTACACAATACAAGGAGCCGATGGCGAAGATGGGGGTTATGGATGGCTCGGCAAAGCAGAAGGTTGAGCAGACGAGAACTGCTTTGGGTTTTGGGGAAACAGATGTCATTCTTGGGCAATACAAGGTAACCTTTGAGTGCTTAAGTGTCATGTGCTTTGAAGGATTTTCATCGTTTTACTCATAATTTAGGTGTCTCAAGCCGTCTTCTGTTCTCTTGAGGACCGCATTTGTGCTCTCAATGTGGAGGAACAGAAATGAATTCGCCTTCACAATGCTGAGGCAGAAGCCAGCATTGACATTCACTCAATTGGCGACCCATATGCTCCCTACGCATCCCCAGGTCTACCCTCAGACAACTACGTGGATCCATTCAATCAAACGTCTTCCCAGGTGCACACCCCACTCGTAGCCAATGCCTCTCCATTCCAACATGACTTCTACGACGAATATGAGGACCGCAAATCGCTTCGTTCTGACGATTTCGACAACCAGAGTCGACTCACGTCCAATCGGGAAGAGACCATTTCTAACTACGGTTTGGAGTCCTACGCGCCGTCCAGGAACATGTTCCAAAATGCAGACAAGGAAGGATTGATTACTAAAGAGGCTCTGGCGGGTGAGATCATGGAGCACAAGACGACCGAGGTCATCAAGGAGACATCAGCGCGTCAACGCTGGGTCTTGCTATGTTGGCTCCTAACTTGGTGGATACCATCCATCTTCCTCAAGTGGTTCGGCCGGATGAAGCACGATGACGTGCATCAGGCATGGTGAGAGAAGCTCGCGCTCAATATCATCATTTGGTTCATCTGCGCTTGTGCAGTTTTCGTCATTGCAGTTCTTGGGCTTGTCATCTGTCCCACAGAGCACGTCTTCAGTACCTTGGAACTCACATCACACTCTTATTTGAACTCGCCGGACAATGTTTACACCGCAATCTGTGGTGAGGTGTTCAACCTCACTCAAGTCGTGGCAACGCATGAGTGAATTGTCACTGTCATTCCGGTGAAGATGATCTTGCAGTATGGCGGTTCAGATGCTTCTAACCTATTCCCTGTTCAAGTACGTCATTTCCTTTCTTTGCGTGCACTTCTTCTCACTGTCTTGACAGGTCAGCGCGCTTTGCAATGGTGCTTCTGGATCAGTCAGTCCGTGGGTCCAACTCAGCATGGCGAACACTATGGATCCCAACGCACATTACCACGACTTCCGTGCAATTACGAATGATTCACGTCCTGACTGGTACTTTGAGAGCATGACTATCATGTGTTGGAACAACCATGTTGGCTATATGGGATACACTCCTCAGGAAATATCTAGCATGGTGAACTCTGGACACTCCTTCGGCATCTATGATGGCCTCATCTACGATTTGACCGATTACATCAAATACGGCCCTGCTGTTCAGGGACTGAGCGGTCAACAAGCTCCCAGCACAGATGCGCAGTTTATGGATAGTAACCTCATCAATCTGTTCAAGATCAATTCCGGTCAGGACCTCACAAAGGCAATCAATAGCCTTCCCGTTGATTCTGGGACGCTCACCACACAGAAGACGTGCCTCCGACACCTGTTCCTCATCGGAATTGTGGACAATTGGAACTCCCCCCAGTGTCTGTTTTCGCAATACATTCTTCTTGCGTTGTTGGTCATGATGGTCAGCATTATTGCATTCAAGTTCGTCACCTCCACCAACTTTGGTCCCCCTCGTGCGCCAGAGGACCACGACAAGTTCGTTATTTGCCAAGTTCCTTGTTACATGGAAGGAGAGATTTTGCTATGCCGTACCATCAACTCGCTTGCCCAGCTCAAGTATGATGACAAGTGTAAACTAATCCTCATTGTCTGTGATGGTAACATTGTTGGTTCCGGGAATGATCGCCCTACCCCTCATACCGTGCTTGACATCCTTGATGCAGATCCCAACTATGACCCTGAGCCGTTGAGTTTCATGTTGTTGGGCAAAGGTGCTCGACAACACAACATGGGCAGGGTGTATTCTGGGCTGTATGAGTGCGCCAGACATGTCGTGCCTTATCTTGTGGTCGTCAAGGTCGACAAGCCAACAGAGAGATCGCATCCTGGCAACCGAGGAAAGCGAGACTCGCAAATGGTCATCATGCACTTCTTGAACAAGGTATGATTTGTACTTAGAGGAAGTAATCTAGTGACTCATATGTGAGGTTTGGAACAGGTCCACTTCAATTCCCCAATGAACCCCTGGAGTTGGAGATGTATCACCAGATCAAGAACGTGATTGGTGTCAATCCGATGTTTTACGAGTACTTGTTCATGGTCGATGCTGATACCACAGTGGATCCATTCTCTTTGAACCGATTGATCTCTGCGTACGTCATGTCCCTATCCTCATAGCAACTGCTGTTGAGTTGCGCTCGTCGTCTCTCGCAGCATGGTCCATGACAAGAAGGTGCTTGGTGTCTGTGGTGAGACAATACTTGCCAATGCCAAGCAGTCCATCATCACGATGATGCAGGTCTACGAATACTTCATCTCACTCCACATGGCCAAGGCCTTTGAGTCACTCTTTGGATCGGTCACATGTTTGCCTGGTTGTTTCACCCTCTTTTATCTCTGTATGGCTGGCACCCACAAGCCACTTCTGATCTCGAACCAGATGATTGCAGATCACTCTCAGAATCATGTTGATATGCTGCACATGAAGAATTTGCTGGCTTGCCTCCCTGAATCCTGACTTCGTATCGCTTCTCTGTGGCTCTAGCGCCAGTGCTTCAGACAGCACAGAAGGAGCCGGCTTTGTGCTGAGAGATTGAGTCTTTTGGCAATTGTGCACGCTCTTCAACTCAAATCCACATTTCATCCAGTCTCACCATCCCCCTTCTGCTGTTCTTCCACCCGCTGTGTGGTAACCCTCCTCCCTTAGTCATCACCCGGATTCTTGGACAATTCCATCCAGTCTCACCATCCCCCTGCTGGTGTTCCTCCACCCACTGTGTGGTAACCCTCCTGGCTTAGTCGTCACCCGGACTCTCACACAATATTCCCCTCGCATCAGGGTCCTTATCGCCACATTCCATCTAGTCTGATTCTGCTCTTCCACCCTTCGTGTAGTAGTAACCCTCCTGGCTTAGTATTTTTGTAGCTTTGATGTATTAGATACCCAATTTAACTAGTATTCTACAATGAAGATAAAAACTGTGGTGTGCAACACCAAAAATGTGCCGAAATTTTGTGATGCACTGTGCAAAATTTCGTGATGGGCTGGATTTCACGGTGTGGTCTGGGTCAAAATTCTGCAATGGAGTCGAAATTTCGTGATGGGCGGGAATTTGCGGTGTGACGGGGTAAGTATTTTGTGGTGGAATAAATGTGCAGATATTCCGCCATACTTAGTATCGACAAGTCCAGTCAATTTGTTTGTTTTCGCACAGAGACCTTATACCGAGCAAGGTAATATAACTGCTCCCGATCGACTGGTTTCCATCTTCCATCCACACAAGCTACAGGCCACACACATACTGTTTGCCAGACTCAATGCGGTCGAACAATCACTTCTCAATGAGGCAAATTACCTTGTTTACAAGGTCACTGGGGGGGAGAATTGTGGCTGTGGGGGGATGGCAAAAGTAAATGTCCCTGTGGAAATTTGTTCCTTTGAATAGTAATTATGTACCATTTGCATGTTGATTTTGGTAGTTGGGCATGTACACTTTTCAGTTATGCCTTTGCCCCTTGTTTCAGTTAGATCTGCTTGTGCAAAGACATTGTTGGATATTGAGTGGTGTGGACAGTTTTTAATGATTATGGGTTGTATAGTAGATTCAATAAATAATTTAACTTGTCTTGTTCACAACACTTGCATTTGCATACCTTTCCACCATATTTCAGTTTCTCTGTCCAACCTCACCAGTCTTGCATCTTCTGACCTTAAGTATTCACTAGGATGACTCATAAGTAATTTGTCATTGAAATCACATAGTAATCAAATTCCATCGCTTCCCTGGAAATGTGACAATGCAACATAAATGTTGAATGGCATTAGAGTGCCAGTGGGTAGTGAAGCAATGTCAATGATTGCATTTTGTATTGTTTGTCCTTGAGAACGGTAATCTGTAAAAGCGTATATGGTCATAAGAGGGTATTGCTTTCAAACGACAGTCTTGTGTTGATTTGTGTGGGTTATGGTGAAGGTATGCTCCATTGGAATAAGAGGTATCATGTTTTCCTGCAGTCCTTCTAAATGAGATACTTTTGTTGACATTGTTTTGACAAGGATGTAAGCAGGAGGATACTCTAATTGGATGATTGATTGCAACAGAGAGAATCCACTTTCATGTTCGTTTAGCACTATTTTTGATAATTTCCTCTCTCACTCCATTTGTGATGTTGAGATATGTTTCGATGTTATATGTCACCATTACCTTCATCCTGATTTCCATGATAACCTCATCTGGGAGCCCTTCCTGTTTTGAACCAGAAGATGATTGTTTGGATGCAATGGAGAACCACTCTGAAAGTGATACCAGCTGATTGCCAACTGTATCGTAAGCCAGACAGACAATCATTTGACACCCATTTTCTTGACAATATTTCAAGGCCATTTTGGCATTCCACTGCCAATGGACCACATGACGAGGTGTAACTAGAATGACATCATTCCAGGGATTCAAGTTGAAATCAAAAGCAGGACATTGGGGATCTGTCACTATAAGGGATTGAAGGAGTTGTAGGTGATGTATATGACAGCTGCCATTTTGAACATGGCAGAGTAGGTCAAGCCATTTCTCATCAATTATGCATACTTGCTGTGTGAGACATACAACTTTCTGAAATTGTTTGTAATAGCCCATATTGTAGATTTTGACCATAATTGAATGGCAACTGCCAAGTAGTTCATTGACAAATCCAATGGCCATTGCCAGTACCAACATTGGGCACCACCCATATTCATTGCTCTGTTGGCAGGCCTCTGGCAGGATTTCAATTTGCCTGGGTTTAATATTAATAGTGGACCATTATAACCATTTTATTTCATTGGACCAGCTAGGCCAGCCCTGTACTGCATGTTGAATACTGTTTTCGTCTTTGAGATCCTCCAACAGTTGATTGCCATGTTGAACCTCAATAGCTCATGTTTGTTTTTCCTTTCTCTTTCACTTCCTTCTTGACTTTTTGCCTTGCGCCATACTTGTCATTGTAGTTGGCATCATGGGGTAAGTGCTCTCTTTGTTCTGTCAATGGCAAATGATGCACCCGTAAACACCTTGACTAGTGATGCTCCAAGTGATATTTCAGATAGTTCAGCTGCACCTCAGCCACCCATAGCAGCAAGCATTGGGTCAACCACCAATGATGTAACCTTGACTGGCAATGCTCCAAGTGACATTCTAAACAGTTCAGCTGTGTTTCAGCCACCTACAGCAAGCGGTGGGTTGACCACCAATGACATAATCACACCAACTAGCAATACTACTAGCATTCCAGGCTCTTTCACTGTGCCTCTGCCACCCATGGCTAACGTCAGCTCAACCATGTGCATCAAAAAGCTGAAGAGAAACTGGACAAAAGGCCCTTGTCTGGAATTTTTAACAGGCCACCTTGAAGGATATGCTGCAGTGGTGCTGGAGAGCTCCTTCCATGGACAGGAATATCTTGACACTGTCATCAACACTTATTTTTGATGTTTTCCCTGAAGGCTATTGGTCAGTGAAGATCCTCCAGCAGAAGCAACACCAGATCCCATGCCCGAGTCACTCATGCCTGTTGAGATTGAGGCTAAGTGCCTCAAGATTCATGCAATGCACAAGGCAAGTCCTCATTTCTTCTAATCATAACCAATCCTTACTCCAGCTCCAAGGCCATTCGTGCATGGCTTGACTACCATACTACAACCACTCATGGCCAACTGCAGAAGAGCAAGAATGATCCCTGGAGCTGTCTGCTCTTCCAGCTCTCCAGAGTCTCCATGAAGAAACCTAAGATACTCCAGCCCCATCAAAGATGGTTGAAAGACCACTTCAATTCTGTTGTCAAAGCAGACTTTGAGCACCATTGCACCACTGAGGGCATCACTGGTCATGCACAGACCAACTTCAGAGATTGAGTCACATGGGAACACTTCACTTGTCTCCCTACAAGCGAACAGCAACACTACACAGATCTTGCGAAGCAAGAAGCACAGGCAGCTGTAGATGCATGGACCAAGGCTATCAATTCCCTGCCATTGAAGGATCTCATAGACTGCCAGGAGTGTGTGCAGGTTCCATTCCAAAGGTGATCCCCACTGAAATCTCCACAGAGCCATTGATCATTTGTCTGATTTTGTGGGCCCATTACTCTCTGGCATACACGAAATCCTTGGCATGCACGTGACTTTGCTGGTTGGAGGACCAGAACCTCAAAAAAACCTCAAATCACCATTCTTTCATAAGCAAAATCTCCCCTTTTGTCTGCTTCCCCATGCCAATATATTTTTAGCATGCATGTCACATCCATCTCCGACCCCTATTTACCTCCTCCGTTAACACTTCCGCTTCACTCCAAACCGACTCCAGTTCACCCTCACCCTAGGCCAACAGGACTTCCTTTGGAGTTTATCTCCTCTGTATCAGACCTCTGTCGTACTACTACCTGATCTCTGTTCCACATGCACCCATTAATATCTTACTTCTTTCCAATCTCTGCTTCACATGTACTCCTCTGTTTCTCGTTCTTAACCATATGTAACTCCTGTCTCATCTCCTCTCTCCACATGTTCTTCTACTCATCTCATTCCTTACCATATGCTTCTCCTATTCTGAACACTGTACTCTGATCTGAATTCCTACTATATAACTCCTGTCATTATTGCCATGTAATTTCAGTATGAATATCAACAATAGTCACTCCTCCTTGCTCTCATCCCTTCTCGCTCCTTGACTCCTCAGCTCCCTCTATCTTAAACCTCTGCTCCTCTGAAATTGGGACAATGAGTCTAGACAAGGGTGTGACACACAAGTCCTACACCAAGTTCTATACATACCCCATCCATATCTCTGTTGGACCTCTGGTCCGTCCTAAACTCACCTACCTCTACCCCCCCAGTTCCGTCTGGACTTCCTATGGACCTGAACATAGAGGAACCAGACTTGACAATGCATTAGGGCACAGATCAAAGTGAAGTTGCTTGTAACTGGCAAGTCTATGACAAGACTAAGTTCAAGCTCGTTGTCATTTGTCAGGGAAAGATGAATGGATGCTAGGGAACTCTTCTATCTTCCCTCTGGGCCCAATCTAACTATAAGCTGGTGATGAACAATGCACCTACCAGATCAAACAATAGCATTGCTAGTGAGTGAGTGAGAAACTTAGCTAATTGGATCCCTGGTTGTTCTTCCAATCTCGAATAATCTACTCAGAGAATAGGGTTGGCTTCTTCCTAGCTTGTGGTGTTGAGGGTGCTAATATCTATTAGCAAATGGTGTACATATGTGGCTAATCACACTGTGACTGGTAAGGGTCTAAGCTTCCATATGCTTTTCTGCTTGAAGCATGGGAGCTATGGCTGTGTGGGAAGTCTTAGTAATAAGGTTACCAGGTGTAGTAATTTCTAAGATAGTCAGTTTCTAATGCCTGGTAGTTGTTGAGTTATAGTAAGCCTAATAAGACTTATCTAGAGATAATATCAAGAGGCACTTTGTGTGAGAGTTAGTTACCAAATGTGGTGGGAAGAAGTGTGGGAAAGTTCGCTTAAGGTTCACTGAGTTCACACTCAATAGGGCTTAGTAATAAACCTCTTTATTGGGAAATTGGAGTGCTGATTTGTGCTAGTGTGCATTAACAGTTACTAGATATTCCTAGATTAGATTTATCTAGGTTATGATTGCCTTTCTGCTGGAGTGGCTATCTAGTAAGTGTAGCTTATATAATCAGGTAAGTGCCTGATTAGTAAGCCTTCCTCTTTAGTACTAGCTTTCTGCTTTAGTGCTAGGCCAAAGATGGGGAATGGCATATACAAGATTGAACTAGTATAAGTGTTATTATCTAATCCTTTGTGAAGATCTAATCTCCGCTCTGAGGGGGGAATCTTATCTTATCTTATCAGCGCATCAGCCCTCCTTATATGCTACTTTACAGGAGGCTGTGTAGGCATGGGAATCACAGAGGCAATGCATGAGCTAATAATGCCATTCATTGATGGTGGAAATGGTTCTCATGTCAACATTGACAGGCATAGCCTTAGTGGGCTATGCTGGGC